>JAULBW010037355.1:0-68379 GCA_032358265.1 Vaucheria bursata | reverse complement strand
TCATGAAAAGATGTACAAATCGGGGTAACATATAAATTGGGTAAAATCCGGGTACTAGAGCAGTAATTATCCTAACATTTCAACAACTACTATGGCAAATAATCATTTAGTTTTAACTATGAAATATGTTGATAAGAAGATTAACTTCTGATCATGTAAGTAGCCTTAGTAGTCTTGCACTTCAGTATTGTAAATGTACTACATACCATAGTTTCTGTCCTGTCTTGTCTTAATCCTGTCCTGCCTGACAACTAAATTTTGGCATTAAACTATTGAGTTCTTTGCTGAGTCTAACAGATCAACCAAGGTCTTTGATTACTTTTTTAGTCCTCTAGTCTTTGGCTACCAAGGAGTTAGAACTTGATTCATGACACCATGCTTTCTATTCAGATATATTTCTTTATTGGACAATATTGTTTGTATTTGCCTATGGGTTAAGTAAACGTGTTGTCAAGATTCACTCTTGGCAATGCATATTGTGGATCTAAACTACATTGTTGTACTCTTTCTGGTTTGTGTTTTCTTTGTGTTGTTTCTACACATAACTACTGAAGACAGATCCTGACACAAGGCTTCAGTTAGGTCTGTACACCCTTGTTACTCAAGGAGGTAGGAAAGCCACTATATCACAAAAGGACTTTTGTAGTTGTTATAGTGATATACCTTGAGTTGACAGATAATGCACAAATGATACATGACCAGTAGGGTAGTTTATGTAAAGCATACTCACCTGTAAAGACTCAACAGGGCAAGTATTATACTTTGCAAGGTGACACTATAGATATGTAAAATGCAAACAAGATATATAAATCTGTAGATCCTAGAAGATTCTTGATCTGCAACAACCAGGTCGACTAAAATCAATGGATGTTGCATGTCAAATTAACACGTTCCTTGCTCTGCAGTATTATGTGTATTTGAATTGACTGTTTTCCTTAACAAGTCAATGTAAACTGCTCAAAGATAAACATCTCAAGTTTACAAACCTGTTGGTGGGTGTAATCTAGACTATATGTCTTAGGTTGAATTTTTTTGCTACACAAACCTTTTGAATGGCTGACTTTCCAATGACAATATATTCACTGATTAAACAACAGTCAAGTGCAACTGAAATAAAAACATGTATGCCTCAAATGTATTAGAGGACTTACAGAGCTTAACAGCATTGCAACTCCAGTTTTACACAGCTTTTCTGTAAGGAAAAAGAGTGAGTCTCTTCTGCATATATGTACAGCTGGATGCCACTGCAATCTGATTAGTAAATTGTAAGATTAGTGATACACAAAGTGATGGTGTTAGGCCTGTTGGACCAAAGTCACTTTTATATTCTAATAGCCTGGATAGAAAGTTTGAAAAAGAAAATATCTAGTCCAAAAGACTATGTATTGGAGGCATCTTGATGGCAAGCAAGGTGCAAATTATTTTGCATTGGGACAAGAAACCTTCATGAGCTTGAGCACCAGCAGCAATAAAAATAAACCAACCGTGAGGAGCAAAGATGAAGGTTAAAAATGAAATGAACTCAAAGGATAAAATGAGAAGTTGTTAGGACCACATTGATAGTTGCTATATATGTGCATATTTTGTATATGCAGCATTTGGCCATTCTTATTGGGCAGTTTTTGTTCTATATGTAAATTAGTTTTTTGTACTTTGGTTGTTCTAAATCGAATAATGACTCCAATTTGCTCACTCATTTGTCTATCTATCAAAATATCTATTGTACTCTTAATCTTCCAAACAGTTCTGTATATAACATATTGTTGTATTTTGGTCCTTGTTTCTCGTTTGCTTGGGCTTTATTCCAAAACTTTTTGGTTATTTTGAATCTTAAAAGTTGTTTCTAATTGCTTTGAGCCCCATTACTTACTGTTTCTGACAGGAGCATACAGCCAAAAGGAGACCATGCTAAATAAAATAGAGTGCCTTAAGCAAGTGGAAAGTACCAGATGAGCATGACAAACAAAGACAAATTGTGAAGGCCATTAGCAGTATAGGCTGCAATTCATAACATAAGAATTTGAAAAAAACAAACAAGCTAACGCAAGCAAAGCAAACATAAAATATATTATTGTAAAGCAAGCAATGCAGTGACAATGTTCCTCCACATAACATGGTCACCCTTCTACATAATATGATAGAAAGTAGCAAGATAGTTTTACAGAGACAAGAGGAAAAATGAATTGAGATGAGCATTGTTTAGCTGTTGTGATGCACAACAAAATAGGCAAACAATGTAAGAGAGTAACTGCTCAAATATACATTATATCTTGACCTGTGTTGTGAGAAGTGATTACACTTCTCCAACACGACATTAATAGTTTTAGAAATATTATATGTCTAGCCACTTACTGAGAATGTGACTAGCATAAAATAAAAAACGTTCCAAATAGGAACATCTGCAGCTAAAATAGAAAAAAGGAACTAGCTAATAATATAAACTAATTTCTGACATTTGCTTGGGAAGTAGGTTCAATTTGGTCAGCTAACTGATGGAGAAATTATAAAGAATTATGTGAGAAATGTCTGAAAATTGTGTTAAGATATAAGTTAGATCTTTTTGTATAGAAACTATGTGAAGTATATTTCCATATTTATTTCAACTATTAGTAAACAAAAGATTATGCTGTTAAAGAGAATATTTTCTGACAAGTGTAGTACCATGATTAGACTCCAAATTTTTTCTAGAGAGACTTCAATCAAATATGTTTTGTAACTAACTTGAGAGTTAGTTCTGAGTTCAATATTTTGGTGCAATTTCATCTATTCTGAACAAAAGAAATTTAAAATTCCATGAAAAAATATCCTTTAAAACGCAAATAATATTGCTCAATTTTAAATATGAATTAAAGTACTAATTCACAAAGTATTTTCATTAAGTATCCAGGTGAAACTTCGTAGATTACTTGTTTTGAAGGATTTTAAGCAGAACATTGATTATTAAATTTTATGCTGGTTAAGATTAAGTTTTGGTAACTAAAAAGATTTTTCCTGCTAAACTCTATATCAGTTGGTATGGGAACGCTAATTGCTGTTTCACTTTTGTTGATTGAAATTGTAGTATCAGAAATGCCTAACGAATTTATTGACTAAGCAACTAATCAGGCAAAACAACACATTCATTTTGATGTGGATTATTCGGATACGCGATTTTAGTAAAATTGATTGCACCAGCAATGCTTAGGTTCAATATTGATCTTTACTACAGCTGGCAGTAGACCCTTTCGATAATAAAAAAATGATTGCGGCCCCAGTGGCCAATTAGATATATTATAGCTTCAATATATTCAAAAATTTTCAATTCAAATATTGTTCACATCACATCCGATTTGAATGGTTGAAAGCAGGTATAGTTGCAATTGTACTGGGAAAAAGAACATAGGTTCAGTTTGATCAAGTGTTGGTAAATTGTCTAATGGTTTGAATTTCTGTTACTTCTAATGAAGTCTAGACCAATATAATTTTTCCAGCAAGTTTCTAACGTTTGTACCATGTATGCATCACAAGGTGAATTTGTGTACTTTTAATTATTTACAATTATTATTGCAAACTGAGCTAATTCTATTTGAATCCAGAGAATATCAAAAATACTAGACTAAAAATATTATCGACCACGTAAATAAATAATGGCGAAATATATGGTGTGACAAAGTAGGTATATACCTTTCTTACTGATCAGTTAGATTATAAAAGAAATGGTATCTGTGTTACGATAAAAATAAATTAATTCGATTTTAAGATTTTACATAAGAGAAAGTGTCAGCAATCCTTTTAATATTGCAGTCTCTGACACACTGAAAAGTTTCGTGAATATCCTGATCATGTAATATAAAAATATAAACAACATAATATCAATAAATCTTGTATGATATTGTGATGTAAATTCATTAAATTGACCAAAATACGGCTGACTCACTTGGACATCCGGCATAGGCACACGGATACATTACAACATAGAACAAGAAAAAAGCACATGTAAACACTCAGGACTTCAAAACATACCAATGCAGATATGCTAAAATTTCTCCTAATTGCTATATTGAGACCACCAGTCAGTTCCTTCAAACTTACACATTAAAAATGAGCGTAAAGAGAATATAGAGCAGTAATAAATGCAGCTATGAGAGAAGGCTTTAGCATGCCCCCAGAACTAGTATCTGATGGCGATTCTTGGTACCAATAGACTGTATTCAATATTGGCCAAGTGTCAGCAACCGGTTCAGATTGCCCACCAAAAACGTATAACCTCGTTAAGTTCGTATCAACTGCCCCGGCAAATCGGAAACGGGGGTACGGAAGTTCAAACACGTCAGCTGATGAGCTCCAGCAATCATTTTCAATATCGTACCATTCAATGTCAGTGAGTCCAACATTATAGCCAGTTTCAATACTAAACGTTTCTCCTCCAACAGCAGTTAAGCGATCATTTAAATAGCCCTACACAAAAAGTAAAGAAGTAGGTTTAAAATACATGTGATACACAAAGCATCTTTGCAAAATCGTGCATATTTTCAACAAGCACTAAGCAAGATTTATTTCCTACCTCTTGTGTCTAATTTTTAATAAGTCCAGATATTCAACCATTATACAGATTGAATATGGATATCAATACTAAATCATGATTAGTAGTGGTTTAATAAGATTATCTGAGTGATTATTGATGCTTATTACCAGAACAAAATCTCCTCGCCCTGTTGTCATATTAGTCATTGCAGTCCAAACATCACTTTCAACGTCATACATTTCGACAGATGCTAGAGGATCCAATAAACTGTATTCAGTATCAAAGCCACCCATACAGTAAGCTTGACCTTCATTTGACCAGCAAGAATGATCACCTCTCACTTGATTCATAGGAGTCATTTCGGTATAAGTTAGAGCAGAGGGTTCACCTGTAATTTCACATCATAGCACAAAAATGAGGGAAAAGAGCAATTGGTGATTATGAAAATCAATGTCGAGCATGGATAATAGACAAAATTAACATAAAATGTCTGACCTGTAGCATCATACTCAATCTCAACCATAATAGTTGTTGCATAAGTTGCGTACATTTGATCATAGCCGCCAACTAGATAGATGGCTCCATTTTCAGTGAATATAGCAAGGTCAGATAAACAATCAGTCCATTCACTATCCACTAATGTTGTCCAGGTCTCATCGATCACATTGAATACATCCGTTTGGCATACAAGGTCATCCGCAACATCTCTTCCACCAAAGACAAATATATGCTTGTCAATATTTATAGCTCCAAATCGAATTCGTTCTATTGGAAGCGGCTCAGTAGCACGCCACTCATCAGTTTCAGGAACATACATATCAACATTCGGGGTCAAGGTCTCGCAAAAATCAATAACTGCTTGTTCATCTTGGGCGCATCCACCTATTAGCACTATAGTGGATTGGTCCAAAATAGTGTTTGGAATACTGATTGCGATCGAATCACTTCTTGAGAATTCGAGAGCGGAAACAGCGTCCGACCACTCCCAAATATACCGGTCAGTGCAAAAATAGGTCTGATCAGGAGAACAAAAGAAAAATACTGCAAAGTTAATGCGTGAAAACTGGAACGGATTGAGGACACTAATATCTTGCTTTCATATTTAGCGTTTTTACCAATTTACGTTTAAAAAACTTTGTTTGATTTGTCTCTTGTAGTACATCAGCACATCAGCTTGGCAACAAATGATACAATACGTCGATAAAAATTGGACGACTTTTAAGAATTGATTTAGAAGTGTTCCTAACACAATAGAGTGAATATTAGATACTTACCAAATCTACGTCGTCTCCAGAGGTCAAAACACATTCTTCTAAAACTGTTCCTACGTCGCATACGTCAGCAGCATGGACATATATAAGCACACAGAATGAAAACACATGAAAAAATTTTATTGGGTTCATTAAAAGTTGCTCTTATGATGAAGAATGATGTTTATATGAAGGACTTAAATTTTTGATGGATGTCGGATTCCAAAATAGCGATATCATTTCGCCGACTAGACTTTTAATGGTTCTAGTCGCTCAAGGGTTCAACTGATATTTAGAGCCGATATTTTAATGCACTTTGAGCCGATATTTTTAGATCGATATACCAGCAAAAAGATGGGCAAGGAAATGAAGCCTATACGGTTTGTAGCATTTCATTGAACTTAGCACACAGATTTCTTTCATAATTTTCGTTTTTATTGCTGCCATTTAATTTTCATAGGATGGTGAATAATAAACAGTAACTTACATTCAGAACTGCATTATTTATATCGATTCTATAACAATTCAAACAGATTGGGAATCTGTTAGGTGTTAGAAACATGAAACACAACAGAACGTAAGAAGCTATGGCAGAAATATGTGTATTTATCATGCACTAACTGTGTTGATAAAAGTGAACTAACTCTATCAACACAACAAAATATATAACCCTACTAGCATCTGTGCAGCCAATTTACTTGGAATGTCATAAATGAAAACTGACCACAGCTATAAATATAGAATCAATCCCTAAGAGAGTTAATTCCTAACATTAGGCTCCTTGTATCTGGAATATTTATTTTTTACACATGCTCATCATAATTGGGGTCAGAAAAAATATCACTACTTGAATATCATTGTGGGAAGAAGGTATGCCTTATATATAATAATGTACGAAAAAGAGATTTCAAAGATTTAAAATCCAAATTAAAAAAACTTATAAATGTGGCATATTGACCATACTGGTATACGCTTGCAATGAAGCATACACTATTCTCAGCATTTTTTAAAAGCATTGCAGAGAAAGTGACAGGCACATAACTGGATGGAGATAGTATTTATGCCAATCCTGGGTGAGAACTTATCTTTGCCTGCAGCAATATCATAACTGTTGTCAGGACTTAATATGTTCTGCTGTGTCATCCAACTAGATTTCACCATATTTGTTGCATACAACTCCTTCAGGGAGTTGTGGTTGTCCAAACTAATTCGACTTATATGCATGCAGAATAAGTTGTAGGATGTTGATGAGAGTGAATCTCGTCAACACAGGCAAAAGATTAATGATAATAGTATATTTGCAGTATTTGTGTTCCTTGCATTTTCTGGTCTTAGATTATACATAACTATTGTTCATTGGTCGTGACAGATGCTAAGGCTACTGTGCTCTCATTTGGATGCAATCTTGCAATAAACTATATGACTTGTAGAAAAAAATTGTACCTAATGGTTCTTTTTCATAAACATGTGATAACGATTATATACAAATGAGACATTTGCAAATGTGAACATTGTGGAAAATGATTTCAATGAGCTATTTCTTGTTTAATATTATTTACAGAACAAATTTTTACCTGTATATATATATATGTATACAGGTAAAAATAAACTATAAATGTGTAATCCAAATATGTGTTAGGAATTAACTTGTTAACGGTTAAATTCATGTTACAGCTGTGGAATTCTGTTTTATGACAAGTCATTATTCTGCATATTGCAATTCTAAGCTTATGGCAAGTCAATGCTGGACTTTTGGTAACAGGCTAAGTTTAGGATTTGTGTGTTGCTGTAAAGTATGTTCACTTCCAGCAATACAATTTGTGTCTGTATAAATATACTCATTGTTTTAGTTTTGAGTCTTATTTGTAAACACATTCATAACACCAAGTTATAGTCTACGCATATAACCAGTAGTCGAGGACAATAAGAAACATAAAGAACCATGTACAACCAATAATATATTAATTCCTGTTCACATGTTGTCAAGAATGAATATTGTAAACACAGTATAATTAAAGAAAATATGCTTAAGAGAATGCACATACAAGGCAAACTAAGTGAATAGAATCACAGCTCCATAACAGATCATACAGTGAAACAGATCAAATCCTTACATATACATCAGCAAGGGGAGATAGATGGAATTTAATGCTACCAAAAGTAGTATGCATCCTTTAGTATACCGGCAAATTATAGAATATGAACTGTACATACATGTATCTATACATTCAACATGCATAAATCCATGTGCATGCTGATATGTGTTTTTATATATAAACATATACATAAATTTATAAGCTATGCATATAAAAATAAGCTATACATATATATATACATATGAATAGAATACACATAAATTGTTATACAAGCTATAACTATGAATATACACATACATATATAAGCGCATGCACAAGCTATACACTTATAAATACGCTATACTGTTAGGAAAATACTAACACAACAAATAACATAAAAACAGAAATAGTATTTGATATTAACCTACATGTGTTACTGAAAGTGATATAACTTTTGCAACACACAAAACTTAGTAGCATGAAGAACAGGGTTCAGTTCTCTGATGCATCTTGGAACTGAAACTGAAGCCAAACTGAAACCGAACTAAAACCGAACTGATACTGAACTGAAACCAAAACAAATTATACCGCAGCTACAGAATAGAATTAACTCCCATAGGTGTTAATTCCTAACATACATTTTTACATATGTTTCTGGATTAAATGACATATTAAGAATTTGTTGCATTGATTCCAATTACAACATGTTGTAATGCTGTTAGAAACCGCAGGGACCCGTTTCCACCTATATCGGCTGGTGACTCGATTCCAACTGAGTAATACTTGTACATGCGGGTATAACTATTGTAATGATGCTTAAGATTGCAAAGATCACTCTTTGCAATGCATGTAATAATAAATACTATTGTGTTCTACTATCTCATTCTGTGTCCTGTTGTACTTTCTCTATAGTCTTACTACAGTTGTTACAAATGCAGCTCTCATTAAAAAAATTTGGTAAATTTGAAATGTTTTTTTACTGCTCTAGTTACATTTTCATAATATAACAGAGTATTTTCAAATACATTTGTTGCTGATGAAATGGCTTTAGTATTATTTTTTATCCTGAGTATTTTTATTTAGATTTGCCTAAATTTGAGCATTTGTGCAAACTTTCTAGGATTTAGATTTATTTTAGAATAGCTACAGATTTTATAACATATTGCTTTATCATTTTCTAATTTTTTGATTCATCTGTCATTCATTATATTTTTTTTATTTTGATTTTTTTCGAATAAAAAATGATTGTAGGAAATTTTTTAAAACAGCATTTCAGAATGATTTAAATGGATATTTTAAAGCACAACATGAGTATAATTCAAACAAAAGTATCCATATTATGTTAAAGGCAGATGAAAAATGTAAGACACAGAAGCTAATCAATAACTTTTCTTGTTGAATACCTATGTGTTATTATTAGATGTCAGCTCTTTAAAACTCAAAAAATCAAATTTGTTTCTTGAAATTGATTATGAGTTGCAGTTTTGCTTGAAACTAATTACTGGGCGTACTCTTGCTTGGAACTGGTTTAAAGCAAGTTTGCTTGCACTCTATAGAAATGAATACCATAGGCTTAATGTAAGTTATTTCACTCCTTTGTTATATCTACCTAGTTTTAAGCTCTGCCAAGATGTCTTACTCCTATGGTAGAGATTTAACAGTTTTGCACTCTCAGGTTGGAAATCACATTTTGATTAAAACTGGTTCAAAATTGATTGAAACTGATGGAACCAAGACTCAAGATTTGAATTCTGCCTTTCTCATTCTCAGTGCCAAAAAGCAGATATATGCTATGGAATCAGCAAATAAAGTTTAAAAATCTCCATTTAATTTTAATATCAAATATGTATGAATTTGTCAATGACACTGTAAAAAGTACATCTCTAGTGCAAAGAAAATGCAGCTTGTGAACTTTGAAAAACCATGTATCACAAATGAATCCAGGGAGGGATGAATAAACCTTTGGAGTATTGTATTTTTTAACTGCACATCTGAAACACTCACTGCTCATTGAAATCTTCAGTTACATCATCATATCTTTGTTCGTAAACCTTGACAATTGTTCTGGTCTATACAATTTTTCAAGGACCAAATCGGAACTGAACTGGATCTGATTAGTTTGTATGGTTCGGTTTCAATTTACTAAGTTGAAACCAATTATTATTAAACTTGGGGAATTGAGTTACATTAGCAGCTTAAACCTTGATATTTATTTAAAGCATTGAATCTTTCAGTCATTCTGAGTATTATCACTTACTAAAAAAATAGAGTGAGCTCTAATTTTAAGCCACAGGCAGAATAAAAACCTCTATAAAAGTAAACATACGGACAAATTATTCAATGCACAAATACACACATATATATATTATGTTTCATTGGTTTCCTACAATATCTTCACTATCATCAACAGATCTCTCAAGTAATATTTCTTCAAGCTCAGAGCTGTTTGCATCAATGAAATTTTTTATTTCATTGATTCTTTTTTGAGTGGATAAAGATTCCTCTTCACTGAACCTAAAAGAGTTATGAATCAAAATATAGATATATCAATGATTGAAATACAAGCCAGTTTTGTAAATGCATGTTAAAAATTAAACTGCACATTTTATAAATATTTTAGCATAATTCAATGTAAATTCACCTTTGCAAGATATTCTTCATGTTGTCACTTTCAGAAGCACTGGTCTTATCTTCAACTTCAAGAAGTTTTCCTTTGAATATAAAAATACCACTTCAATTCCCTCAAGAGATTCAAAATTTGAGAAGATAAGGACCTTAATTTCAATTATTTCATGGAAACGTAAAAATAAAAAAAAATTATTTTTACACTTATTTTGTCCCTTTTTGAGAAGCATCATTAATATTTACTTATGCTTTTACTAAAATTAATAAATAATTGATATCAAAATTTTCATTGCATTGTCAACTAACTTTCATTCTATTATAATAGAGCGAAGTTAGAGCATTTCTATCAAACTTAGTGTATTTTAATCAAATTCAAAAAATTTTAGGATCCTCCAGATATGCTCTTGATAAGTAAAGTTTAGTCCTAGTGGTTAAACACAAATAGTATCGAGTAATATGAAAGCATATGTACAGTTAGCTTGCCTATGTGTGCATCGTGACTTCCATTAACACACGACATGCACGAATCTCGATCTATTAGCAGATGGCTGAGTTCTTGTGAAATGTCTTCCGATAGCTCACGTTTTAAATATTTTTCAATCATTTCTGAGGCCAACTGAAAAAAAATTCCCACTTCATTGATTCTCTATGTATGCATCAGCAAACATGATAAGCAAATAAAGCTTAAAAGTCATTCCTGTTGAAATCTTTCTTCCTAATCAAATTTTAAGTCTAATCGAAAGAACCATAAAATTATGTGCTGTAAAATATGTGGAATGTGCAATATCTTCAATACGTACTATAATTCATATCATGTAAAAATGAGTATTTTGGGAAAGCTTGTCTTAAGATATTAAGCAATCTCTAAAAAAAAGTACATTTAGGAAATTTTTTAGTTATCGGATTTATTTTAAAAAAACTTCTGTAGAAAAGCTTTTCTTCAAAAAAATTTTTTTTTCAATTTAAACAAATTGCTGCCCAATGTAATATGCACACTTTGAAAAATATTGAAGCTAAATATACATATATATATATTTAGACTCAATAAAATTAAAAATAAATTTTTGAAGATGTGAGAAGTACATTCTTCAGCTAAACGCAAGAACAAACATAAAATTTATAGATTTACCTGTAAAATGGATTGGAAATACTGCTCTTCATGATGTTCGCAACTTCTGAAAAACAAAGATTGAAGATTTGACCATTTCAATCTTAATTTTCCATAGTTACTTTCTAGTTGTCCAAGCAAATCTACCAAGCCATCACGCTAAATATGAAAGAAAGTAAAGCATTCATTCATATATATATATATATATATATATATATCCTTTATAGACACTAAAACAGACGCATTAATAATAATTCTACCAATATATATAAGTACATAATGACAATTAAAAAAGTGTATTTTAACCACAAAATTTTGTGTGGAACCAATCAGTTTCTTAAGAGCTGGTCAAAATCCCCTCAAATGAAGAGGATATCCAAATTATGCCATGTTAAAGATGAGCAAGTAGTCTCCTTCAGATGTTATCAGCCTTATTCTATACTTAGTCATCAATAGATGTTTCTGGTTCAAAATCAGCATACTTGAATTCCACTGAACTTCAAGACATGCCAACCAATCAATGTTTGTCATTCAAATTTCAACCAATAAGATAAACACTTTTGCAAATTCCCCCCCCCTCCCTCCCTTCCCCCCCCATATGAATAATTCAACATATGCCCTCAATTTTAGCATATACTTCATATTAAACTAAATTAGACCATCACAAGAATGAGACTCTTTTGGTAGTTCAGAATCTGATGTATGCACATAAAAAAATCATGTTAATAACACCAGTCGCACTGGCGTGCACTTCAGCAGTGACTTTTTTGCCCCCAAAATGATTGCAGTAACTCAAAATTCTTAGCAAGATTTTAAATTATGCAGAATTCAAGTATAGTATTCTAACCATAATTTGAGTATGAATTCATACATTCCTCGAATAGCATAAAAAAACTTTGGTGATTTTTCAGGTCATACCTGTTCATAGATTTTTATTGATAGGTACAAGATCAGAATAATTCATGAAAGTTCAAAATATCTTAGAAATTTACCGTACCTGTTCTATTTCATATTCTAATAGAATATTTTTTAAATTTTTTAACTTTTTTCTCAAGTCTTCTGCTAATTGCCTTCTTAATAAAGAATCTCCTGAACACATTAGACTGTTTTCAAAATTTCAAAGATAACTAAAATTACACTCTTAAGATAATAACTACATTGTAAAAATTGTAACAAAATTCATGTTCAATATGAGAAAATTGAATGTCAAAAACCTTATGTCATCTAGATACATAAGGAAATGTATACATTAAAATTAATTATTTTCAAAAATATGATCAATTTTTTAGATTTCCTAGAATCTTTGAAAATAAAGCAGATAAAAAGACATATATTGAGATTTGGATAGTTTACCTTAGTGTCAACTTTTTCTTCCTCAAAAACATTTCAATTTCTTGGACAGAAAAATTAGAGTAGTAATTTTTCAATGCATTAGCTGCTTCTTGATATAAACTAACCTTTTATTTATGAAAAGTACAAAAAAATAATTCACTTTAAAAAATTTGATGAATGTGTACAAAAAACGACAAATAGGTAGAATAAGTTTGTAGAAAAAGAATCTTAGAAGCAGCGAATGAGAAAATTGATTTGAACGGGAAATATTTATTCTGTGACTTTCAGCTCGTAAAACATCCAGTTTGTTGAAAATTGAATTTTTGGAATATTTTGACATGCTGCGATAAGAAATCACAAAAATTTATTGACAACAAAAAAAATAATATTTAAAGTGATTATTTTTACCTGTTCTAATTTTAGGGCCCAATTTTTTAGGCCAGCAATTTTGAATTCTTCTGCTGTGGAAGACATTGAGTGTTCTAATTCTTTTAGGATTCCTTCAAAACCTGGTAGTTCACGTAATTTAGGAATTTCGTTGTCCACATTCAACATATCAGAAAACAGAGTCTTTGTCACAATTAAGTTTGCGTTCTGTGGTTAAAAAAAATGAAATAATGAATTTTGACGTATAACAGATATACCTAAAAGACAAATTATGCCAAGTTCAGCATCATATTTTTTTACATAACTAAATTGGTGGTCCTGAAAGACTTGGTACTTCCAAATAACTTGTTGTACTTGAGACATATAAATACGGATCGTTTAAATGGTTCAGTCATTTTTGCTGGGTTAAGAAAAGTATTCGTGCAGAATCATGTACCTTAAACAATATAATTTCAACAGTTATACCTCTAAATCTTTCTCATATGCATCAGCTTGCATTTTTTGAGAAAGCTGTGCACACTCAAATATATCAGTACATTCAAGCTCAAAAATTTCTTTGCTGAATTGGTCTTGTGCAGTTTTTATCTAAAAAGAAAAAAGTAAAAGTAAGGCTTTAAAAAATAAGGTATCATTGAAACAGAACAAGTAAATGATTAATTTTGGGTGCAATTATTCTAACAGTACAATTTTTTACCCATATATTCTAAAAGTATTATCAGAGCATTATTTTTCACCATATAAAAGTTTTCAAGCCACTTATCATATGCAAAAAGTAACCACTATCGAATTATACGCGTAAAATATCTACTGCACACTAACCTCAAGAAGATTCAAAGTGTTGTAATCTAAAAACTTCAGAGACTTTAAAAAAGCTAAAGCATAAAGTTTATAATGTTGATCTTTACAAAAAGGATTTTCTTCCATAACCAGCGCTTGGAGTTCAGTGTTTTTTCTTAGTAAAAGGAGTTCGTCTAAATTTGAGAGTCGATTTCTTCCTAGGCTAAAGCACTGCAGTTTCTTGCATGAAGACAAACCTTTGATTTTAGAAATTTTGTTGCTATATAGACTAAGATCTTCAAGATTTTCCAATTTATCTAGCCCTTCAATCTCCTCGATAAAATTGAAACTCAAATCCAGCCGTTGTAGATGCACTAAGTGGTCTATATTTTCAATTTTTGTTATCATGTTATTGTCAAGAAATAGCATTTTAAGCCTTCTGAATCCATTCAAGTTTTCGATCTTCAGTATATGCTTGTAGCTGAGACATAATGAGATTGACGTAGAAACGATGTACGAGGGATCAGGCAAGTCCGTTTGTCGGATATCATCAGGTTTGCTCTGGTATGAGAGTGCTGTAACATACATTTCCTCATCTAGAACTCCAACTTTTTTGCCAATATGTCCCTCACGTGCTAGCATCATGGGCGATTGATTTATAATGTTAACGCTCATCATAATTTCTACCACTGTAACCGTTACATATAAATAAGCCCTGGAGCACGCGTTTTCTATCAGATTTTATGCAGAATCTAAATTCCAAAAATTTTACATAGTTTTGGAGCTCAGATTATTGTGGTGAGCAAGTTTTCACGAACTTTTTATGAAGTTTAAAAAGGGCAGAAAACAATCCTTTCAAAAAACTCCATGCAATTAAACATGCTATGTGATATATGACAAATTGCTCGGTTAAAGCAAGTGTCCGGATTAAAGAGGATAAGATGAGCTTGTAATCACTGCAAAATATAATGAATTAGAAAAGTGTTGATCAGTTTTAAATATATTTTATGCATACATATCTAAGGGCTGCAAAAATGAACTAGTGGAACAGCCTTTAATCCATCTCCAATGCATTTCACTTCAGTCTCTTTTGCAATCTCTACTCAGTATCTTCATTCTTTTCAGCCGCTTCTAGCAGGGAAGAATTGGATTTTCACTGCTCAAAACTGTTGCAATACTGATACCATATTGTTCTATGATCCGGCATGAAGATAATCTGTCATCAACATCTGTCGGTATTTCAAGTTTTCCATATGATCAAATTCCTCCATTTCTGTGCAGAGAAACGGTTGGGGTGTGTACGCTTACTTTAAGGAAGTAACCATAATGAAAAACTAAAATGTAGCTCTGCAGGTCTTATGTTTGAATTACTTCTGCTTACAGCCTTGACACAATACAATCTTACTCAAAACACTACAAATATAAAATAATTCACCTTACTAGTATTCTAGAATACAAAATAATAAAGCCAATTTTTTGAAGTGAATGAGAATGTGTTCATGTTAGAAAGGTTCATCAAAGTCAAACAAGGAAGTGTATGCAATAAAAAAAATTGCTCCAAAGAGGTGTTCAAGTTCAAAAGGTATTCAATTTAGCAAGTTTTACTGTATGAATAATTTTTTTTAAATAGAAAGAAATTGTCAAAAGTTCCATAATAAATAAATCTATTTGGGCTCATCCCTTTGATTTTTTCTGTTTGAATTAAATACTACAGTTTCATTAAAAAATTTGATTGGATTCTTAATCAAATTGCAATGAACATTTGTCATTCAATCAGATCATATAAAAACCAGATGATATGTAAATATTCAGTATCAATGTTTCTACTGGTACTGCTATTATCCCTATTTAAGATTGTAATCTATGATCCGTTTACACTAAGTTAACAATTAAAATTCTTATTTTTAACTTTGTAGTTCCAAATCATTAGTTTAGTTCTTGTAAAACTATACCTTGTTGCAATAACACAAATTTGGAATATCATTCATCTCACAGAAAGTTCTATCTTTGCTTCCATCTTTTCAATATATTAGTAAAACTAACCCAAATTGAAGGGATTTTTTTGTACATAATTGCATCTTCAACAAATACAGGTATAGAACTTTGGTACTGTTTTTCTAAGCACGCTTTGTAATCATTGCTTCTTAACTTTTCTATCTCAATGGAACACTGTCTTTGCAGTGTTACAATCTCTGGCATAATAACCACTACTTTAGTCTTTTTTCTTCTTGTTTAATTATTATGCTTATTTTCTTCTTGTTCTTTGCTTTCAGCTACATTCTTTATCTTATATTTTTAACTTGTCTTGCCACAATCCTCAAATCATGGTACATTCCATCTTGTCTTTTTTACAATTAGATCAAGGCCAATGTTCAACAAAATTGCATGGTATCACTTAATCAATCATGTCATACAGAGTATGAAGGAAAAACAATACAGATATTGAGCTTTTCATATTTATTTTATAAGTTTAAGCATTTTCAGGCATCATTACTCTATCAGCCTTATAATATACAGCCCTTAGTTATACTTAGAATTTGGCAATAAAAGTATAGCATCTTGTTTGTGCAATAATTGATTATAGATTTCTGACAAAGACAGCAAATAAAAATGAAGTGATTAAAGTGACACCATGCATGTGATATTTGTAACTAGATTCTACAAAGACCATATATTCAAAATTTATCTTTAGCTGCAATTTGGAAGTTAGATCCATCATGAGAGCAGCAGGATAACTAAACAAAGCAAAAAAAACTCAAAAGTGCAGATGGACCAGTATTAAGAATGTTTAGTATTCAAGAATTCTAATTGCATCTTTTGTTTGACTTTAAAAAGACTAGTGTATCAGCTATTTGTTATCATCTGGGCATTCTTACTTCAGCTCCTTTACTGTGGTTGTCTTGTGCATCTTTTTTTGCTGCACTTGGGTCATTTTTGTTTACCTCGTCCCATGCTTTGCTCAGATTGAATTTCTTTTGAAGCTTTCTATATAACATTCCAGTTGTTTTTTTCTCTTGCCATGCTACACTTGACTTGTTTTTGATGTGCAAAAAAAGGAACCCAATATTTTTTACTGAATTACATGCATTGCTAAGACCTCTAAAACTGTAGGCTTCAAAATTTGGACTAATTTAGTTGATTTGAGTAGAATACCCCTTCAAGCAAATATTTCTAAGATATAGCCTGTTAGTACCAACAAATAACTTAACAGATTTGGTTTTAAGATTTAACTGTAGATAAGCTGAGACAAAGATTGGACAAAGACAGAGCAGAACAAGAACTCTATCACATAGTATATTTATATGGCTGATTTAATGGACTGCTAAGGCTACTTGCATGATCAGAAGTGAATCTTCTAGTCAATATATCAATTATTCAAGCTCAACAATGACTTACCATATATTATTGTTGAAGTTGAACAATGACTTGCCATATTTAAAATAAATATATTCAACCGATTCTAGTATTTGCTAGATACAGCAATCCTAACACAGTCAATTTAAACAAAATATTTCCTTCAAGCAATTATGTATAAAACGGAATGTAGGATTGAGTTTAACTTGACATTTTACAAAAAGTTGGCACCAGAAAATGCATGGAATATGCTTTTGTTTTATTTTAATCGACATGAAGCATGAAATTCACTTTTGGTCAATTGATAATAAAATACTATCATCTCCATTTAGTTTATAAGTTAATCATTGAAAACATGATGTACTTTTGTCTATGCTATAAAAAAATTATAGTGAGAAGACTTATACTGATAAAACTCTGCTATATTGTTTACATTTCTATTTAACATTGTCATCATTTACCTTTATTTCAGCAGCATTTAAACCAGTCATTCTCTCTGATATTTCACTTGTTACCTCAAATAAATTGTTTTGTATTGCCATTTGTTTATCATAATTTTGTAACAGTTTTACATATTACTATGATTCCCAAATGCCAGCAATATTTAGTAAAGATTCTGTAAATATTGGATGTATACTTTTCAACAGACTCCAGTTTTAAGGTCTATATCTGTATTTGATCTTTCTTTTCATCACTTTTCCAACTTTATTCATTTGGCAAGCATGCAGATTGTCTAGGAATTGATTTGTGCCATGTTACCTGCTGTTTTATTTGTTTAAAGTTGAATGAATTCATCTACTGTGGAAGCAGTTACATCTTTTGTGTCGTCAAGATTCACTTTCGGCAACACGGATAAATGACCTAATTAATATACTGATTTTACACACTTTTTTGTGCTTTTCCTATTCCATCGCTTTCTTTCGATTGATTTTTGCTTAGCCATATTTTGCTAATTTTACACAGATCCTCCTAAACTCAAACCTAAAAACTTTTAAAAATTAGGGGCTTTTTAGCAGGATAGGAAATTTTGAAAAGTTTTAGGACAAAAAATAAAAAATGCAAACTGATATAAGAAAATGAGTTTTTTTGGAAAAATGCATATGAAAATGGTCAATGGCATGTGTGTATGAAATACATCTAGCTGACTTTTTTCATGCTTCTAAATGAATATTTATTCTGTCTATCATTTCTTTTTTTCTCTGTAACTGCTTTGATCCTTTTTCCGATTTGTCTTGTTCAAGGTCAAACCTTGTTTTATGAATGAGATTTTGTAGAGCTTTGTCCATTATTGACATTTTACACATTTTTGATTCAAATAGAGACTGAATTGTACGTTCCCAAAAACGGGTTAGAGCATGAATAATCTTAGTTTTGTGAAATTTTAACAAAAGCCACTTAATTAGGATGTCCAGGTGGATGCTTCTGGCCAATGCAACTGCTTTAATATTTAGTGCAGCTGTTTGTATGACATGTTAGATCAGGATTATATTTTAGGCTATGCATGTAGTAATCCAAATTTTCATAACGCAACATCCAACTACTTGCTATGTACTGCATAAATTTTTCCATCTTTTTATTTCAATGTCTTTGTTCCTGGAGTTCCACGAAGATTTGCCGTAAATATTCAATGACTGTGAGTAAATCGCCAAGAAGAATTATGTAGAGAATGTCAACTTTTATGATAAACCAATTTTTGCAGAGAAGAATCATCTGAAGTTTATCTATTCGTCTGTAAAAGACTTTTACTGGACGAAAAAGCATCCAGCAAATACACTTTTAGGGAATACAGACTTGATTGGCTTAATAAGAATTATCTGAAAATTGCACGTAATAATTCTAGGATTCCGATCATATTTCAGTAGCACCAATGTTGAATGAAACATTTCACAGAAAAGCCGCTCCTCTCAAAGCAAATAGTTTCATTATATTTTTTTAGGAACTAATACATGACGAGGCAAAATCTGTTTCGATTTCTAACATGAGGATCAGGTTGAAAAATTGAAACTCAAACAAGTTATACAAATTGCTAAACTGTTCAAATACGAGACATTGGTGAAATTTAATTTAATGATTATCGATATATTACGCAAGAAAAATATTTAAAAATTATAGGATTAATTTACTTTATGAATATAATATTTTGAAACATTTTCTGCTGATGTTGCAGTACACATGATAAAAATATGAGCTTATAGATTTAATGAGGTGGCTAATAAGTTGGAACATGAATGAATGGCAGTTTAATGTTTGATATATATATATATATTAATGGAAATGATAAAGTCGGTATAAATATAAATAATTACAAAATCAGTGCTGACATTCCAATGCTCAGGAAAGTATTGAATAAGAGTTTATGATTAATAGTAAGTACAAGGTTCATTTTATCATTTGGATAATAAAATATATATTGAAATTTATAAAATACGAAGAAAAAGATAATATTTAATCAACTTGATGTCATTACAAATAAAGCGGTTTAAAAGAGTCAACAAGTTCATTCAACAGGTCGATTCGATTTACCTGATCTGTGAATTTAGTTCCCTCTCGATACGAACTAGATGCCCATACAGTTATCATATTTCCATTATTTCGTAAAAATGACCTTCCAAAAGTGGTTTTAATATTTGGTTTTATTAGCACCAGATCTGAAGCACTCAGGGCCTGCAAAAATCATTTCTTCTCTTTTCAAATAAAATAATTCGATGAATATCAGTTCAAGTACACATTTTGCAGTATTCGCAATAACAGGAATATTTAAGTGCATTGAAATTTGAATAATTGCAATTTAAAACATGCATCGAATTATATTTCAATTTTAACAATTGTTTTTGAGTTATATATCAATTTTACTTTATGTTGGCTTACAATTGAACCTTTACTTATATACAATTATAATGTGTTTTGGACTTACACCGCCAGTCATCGCCAGTGTCACAATGGTTTCAGCAACAAAATTCAAGATATTTCCTTCTGAAGATGCAGTTTTTACCCTATAATTTTGAAAGATTAGCACTGCTATAAGGTATAGATAAAAATGTAAATTCGCTATCTTCATACTACAAAACAGTGTACTCCATGAACTTCTCAAGCTCTTAGTAACAACCAGCGTATGTTCCAAATTATATATAGTGCGGGAAAGTATGTACACACCTGCTCATAGGATTTTTTGTTTCTAGTATGCCATCTCGTTGCCGCAACAATAAATCTGCTACACCTATTGGTTTCCCAATATCGGATATTTTTTCTAATCGGCCCGTGTTGTCAAAGCCTGCTCCCTTAAGAAGCTGTCTTATATCACTACATGTAATGCTTACTTCCAAACCTTCGAGAAAGTCGCCCACTACCAATACCGTACCAGTTGACGGTTCTAGAAGTATTTGGAAAATAGAAGAATTAGCGTGTCCGTAGATCTATATTTGATTCTTACTATGATGACCATTGGCTAGAAAGGTTACAGAAACGCTATCGTGCGCAAAAGCTTTGGAAAGAGCACCTTAATCTTAGAATCATCAATGAAATAGATTAAACCATTTACTTTAAATTTGCTTTGAAAGCAAAAAGTATGCATAAATAAAAAATGGTGCCAACTTCAAATGATAACTCTTGGAAGTGAATTGGGAAGAAAGGCGACTTACTCTGTGCAAATGGAGGAGACATTATATTTGCTTTCCGCGGAAGAAGAGTCCAGGTTACAGGATATTTCACTTCGAATGCAGATTCCTTATCGACGTACTTAGAAAACATTCTGGCTTCAAGTGATGACTCTTCGGCATTCACGGAAGGAGCTACACTACTTACTAAAAAACTCCAAGCAATATTTTTCAGCCATGAACGTCGATTAAAATAATTAATTTTCGGCGCATATATAAATCGATGACTAAAATCTAAGGGATTATATGCAACGCATATTAACGGCAATTTCACCAGCATGATCACAAATATGAATGTTAAACACTTCATAATACCGAAAATGTGATGTGAAAAGTGGGTCGATAAGTGAAATCATTAATCAACTCAATATTGAGCTTTTATTTAAAAAATGTATTCGATGGTTATAACTGATTGGTTTAAAATTAAAACTCAGACGATGCCATTGGCCGCAGTGATGTACAGCAAATGCAATATCAGAATTTATTAAAGTGACGAAAATAAAAAATCTCGATTTAATCTACTAAATAATCCATTAGTAACAGCCTTTCATAGCATGGGAACATGAGCAGTGTTCACACGTTGAATGCAGCAAAAGTAGTTATTTTCTGCGACCTAGATAACAATTTAATGCAAGAAGTTGTACATTCGCCGAAAGGTGCAGTTATTTTATTTGTAGGAATTAAGTCATCCGATTTTGAGACTGCTGAAGCAAAGCAAGCTCTTTCTTTAACTACTGTTCTTTTCAATTGTGGAGGTATTATCTAACTAGTTTTTCTGCAACTTGCTCTAAAACTCAAAAATAAGTAATCATCTTAAGATTATTATTTCAACATAAAGCAGGACAAGATTTTCAAAAAATAAGGTGATGGGAGTAGCTCAATATCTTGGTATTTGGATACTGGGACTTGTAAACTTTTCTTGAAATGAATATCAATTTGGAATTGTCAGGATACTTCCCAGTCTTGCCATCTCTATAAATTATTATGACATAAATGCTCATGTATGCTAGCACATGTTCGCCTATTTTCCTATTACATTTTGCCTACGCTTTTCCTACTTTTTGTCTCTTTTACCACATTGTGCCTATAATTCCAATTGTGCCCTTATACCAATCCTTTATGCCAACACCTTTGTTATAACCTTTTAATGGGTTCCATTTTTCTACACCCTTGAATAATGCTACAAGTCAATATTACTCATGGTTCTGTGGAAATTTCTTCACTTATTTTCTATCTACACATGTTCAATTTCATAATACCTCTTCAACAACGGTCAAGTTCTCAAACTCCTTTTTCCTATCTGTCACAGTACTTCAAACTTTGCTTTCAATTAATTGGACATTATTCTAGAGTTGTCATCAATCCTATAACCCCGCTTTATTCAACCTATCCTTTAAATATTCACTTTACTTCTGCCAAAGTTAGCTTCAAGGGATATTTTGATTAACTCTAGAATAATCACAAGCCTGCTCATGAAAAATTGCGGATTTACCTACAGACTAAAAGATTCAGTGAGATTTGCTGAAGAGTCTGCTTTAAGGACACTGCCAGAAGCGTGCTATCAGAAATGTGTCAATAGAAAGAAAGAAAAACTTATAAGACAAAGGTGTAAATGGAATGGACAAATATCTGAATCACCAAGAAGAATTTCAACAGAAAACAAGGAGAAATCAATAGGAAATATGTATGATTAGATGTTTCCATGACTGAACTAGAAACAATATAATACAAAAGTTAACTATATGAATTAAGTCAAGTTATGTGTGCACATAGACTACTACTATACATTGCAGTACTAATTTTGAATATCTTCTACAAAAATTTATGTAACTAGACATTTACCCTAGTACTGAAAGAGTCTGGAACTGTTGCTTGATTTAAACCCGTGCAACTATATCTGCTCAATGTTAGGACTTAAGCAGATATAGTTGCATAGGCTTAAATCAAGCAACAGTTCCAGACTCTTTCAGTACTAGGACTGCCTTGTGAATTTTGTAATAAATATTCATAACTAGTACTACATTCATAGTAGCAGTCCATATGCACACATAGCAACTTAACTTGTGTAGTTTATTTTGTATTATGTTGTTTTTACTTCAGTGGCAGAAACAGCATCTAATAATATGTATTTCCTATTAGTTTCTCCTTGTTATTTGCTGTAGTTCTTCTTGGTGATTCAGATATTTGTCTTTGTTTTGTCTGCAACTTTAGCTTATCAGTTTAACCTTGTTCTTGTTAGCACATTTTAACAAGTTTCTGACACTCAAGTCCTAAACAGACACTTCAAGAGGATATGCTACAGGAGCTAGCCAGAACAATTATCAATTTAGTCTTATTTTTTTGTTCACTTCAGTCAAGTTTTGATAAACTGTTGTATTTTAATAAATCTTTTTGTTTTGCTGTTTGCTTACCTTCTGCCACACATTGGACTTTACCATCTCAACTGAGCCTTATCATCCACATATAAGATATATACTAATATATTAAAATATTATGTCTTCTTCCATCCTAACAGGAATGTAAAAATTCATCATCAGCTTCATTTCATATACTTTTATCAGACTTCAATAAACTATGCAATGTATACAATATCGACACAATTTAATAGTCAAGCATGCTAAAGATTTCTATTTTAAACAAAAAAATGGTGATATACCACTTGATATGCATTTATTTGGAAATATTTTACTTCAATTAAGTTGACCTTGTTTTTTGCAGCATGCAGAATAGAAATGATGTCAACTCAGTGATTCAATTTGAAAATTTTTAGTTTTTAAAATGAAAGATTTAACTCAAGTTAATGTAAGAATAATATGACAAGTTCTTGTTAGAAACATGAGACAACAAAGCACAAGAAACTGTAGCAGAAATATGTGTATTTATCATGCACTAGTTGTGTTGATAGAAGTGAGCTAACTTCATCAACACAACAAAATATAAAGCCCTACTAGAATCTGTCCAGCCAATTTACTTGGAATATCATAAATGAACACTAACCGCAGCTATAAAAATAGAATTAATCCCTAAGGGAGTTAATTCCTAACAGTTCTATTGTTGGCATTTCATTTTCAATTAATACAGAGTTCAGGTTATAAGGATCTGCACATGAGTTTATGGTCATTTATGTCTAACTTGGAACAGATACACACCTGGACCGCTGGAGTCAGCAGATTTTTATTTACAGAAATGGCTGAGTCTGGTGCTTGCATGACTAATTTGAGAGGCACATGCAGTAATGCATTAGCAGTAGAACATTTTATACTAAGCATTTTATATTTCAACAAATATTTGAATATCTGTAAAAAAATCAGAGAAAAAAACTGGAAACAATTTTTTGTTCAAGAGGTAAGAACCGTTTTGAGACCACTAATGTAACAAAATTCATGGTCCTGTTTCAAACATAAAAAAATCTTACATTCTGTACATGATACACAGGCTTGCAGGCAAACTCTGGGAATCATTGTTTACAGTGGTATGGGTCATGTCACAATATAGCAGTACACTCCTTATCTATAATCCTACACATAAAAAAGATCCTTCTAACAATATCCATGTCTTAAACATCTACACTGTCTTTCATTATTCCACTAAGTATTTTCTCGGTGTTTCCCAAACAGACATCTGCGACAAGTGCCTGACGGAGTGACCCAATTACTAAATATCTGGCCGATCTGTGCTCAACATTTATTAATTTTAAACATCTCTCACTCTTCTCTGTTTTCATCACGATTACCCTGCTACTGTGCAGAGTATCGTCATTAGTCTCAGAGAAGCTTCCTTCCCGTATAATACACTATATCTATACTATTTTTCTAGTTTGTTACATTTATCTTGTTTACTTTGTGTGTTGTATATTCTTTCCTTTTCATTTCACAGGTCAGGCATCAGCAAGTCTTACAAAAGCACTAGGAATGTGTATCATTGTTTCATGTCGTCGGATATGAGAATCTGCCAGCGATCCTTTCATCGACAATTTCCATAATCCAGATTAAGTTGGAGAACTTACATATGAACTAGATTACATTTGTATCTGTGCAGCACTTACATCTTCAACAATTGGTATGGTTAGTAAAGAAGTTATTGCAAGAGCAAAGCCACATGCAGTTTTTATCAAAGTTGGTAGAAGACCACTCATAAAGACGCTCTAATTTAAGCGCCTAGAGATGGTAGGATTAGAGGTGCAGCATTGGACGTGTTTGAGACTGAGTCATTATCCAAAGACAGTGCCCTTTGGAGTATGAGCAATGTATTGCTATCACCATGTAATACATGAACAACAGATATTTATTTTAATTAATGCACTCAGAAGTTTGCTTTCGCTGTTGAAAAATTCACGACAGGAGAAAATATGAGTTTGCATGTAATCAATAAAAAAGCAGTTATTAATCATATTAGTTTGAATCGATTTTCGAAACAAGTACTTTCACCATTCAATAATGTTTTACATTCTGTGCTGTTTATATCCAATAATAATAAAAGATTAGCTAAGCTTCTTGTCCAAAAAGCTTTGGAGAGACTCTGTCAAATTTGTATTCATTAGCATATTTTTGTGAAACAAACCATCACATATATGTATACCATATAAATAATCGACCTGTTACATTCAATTGTATTCGCTACAATGTTATGCAATCCCATTAAATGCTACAGACACCATTTTTTCAAGTTCCTCGATATCTAATGGTGCCTGCTGTATCATTGGCTTATGAGGACTGAAGTGCTTTTCGATGTCTTGCAACACATTGTAAGAAGCATCATCCTATGAATGTAAAATAGTTCAACATTAAAATACTAACAGTTTTCCATCAAATTAAATCAAAATATATTCGAACATAACCATTAAAAGCAACTACAACAGTGTGGACACGATTCGGATACGACCCTATCTTAAAAATGTAATTTGTTCAAAGGTTTATCAGATCAAGCTATGCAATCGAGCATTGAGATGTTAATATTCGAATTCAACCTATAAAAGTCAATTCATTTATAACTCACCGAAGGTAAAGTTCGTCGAAATGTGTACATAAGTAAGTGAAAAATGTACATAGAGATGAAATTTGAAAAATTCAATTTGAGCATTAAAAATATCATTATGTCTGTATAAGTCAAAACAGCGTACATGAACAAAATTGATGGCTACACCAGTACGACCAAATCTTCCAGTGCGTCCAATTCTGTGCAAGTACGATTCGAAATCAGCAGAATTATTTGTCTGATGCAATACAGGCATATCATAGTTCACTACTAATGTAACAGCAGGCACATCAACACCTCGAGCTAGCACATTTGTAGTTATCAGCACCTACAGAAAATATGCAATATCAATTATATGTAGCCTAGATATTTGTAGCTTTTATATTTGCCTTCAAAATATTCATGATCGATTTACTGTATCTAGAATCTCAATTTCGTTTATATGGTATGTATGCCCCATCATATTGAAAAAACGTAGAATTAAAAATAAACTATCTTCAAGTAACTACACATAAAAAGAAAGTGAGATAGTAAGTGGTTAATTTTCACTGAACTCAGTGAAAAAAGTGAAGGCAGTAATTAACAGGATGCTGATGATGTGGCATTTGAAAAATCTTCTATCTCAATTAGTAACCAAAACTTGGCACCACTTCAATTATCACTGTAAAATACAAAAAACGACTGTAGTGCATCAAGGAAGAAGCTGCAAGGAGACTAAACACTGATGCACGTTTGTCGAAACTACACAATAATGAACACATGTTTATATAAGATAGAAATTAGATTTAACCTTGTTTTTCCCTCGCCTAAACTCATCCATGCACACATCTCGTTCGAATCCTTGCAGCTGTCCATGAAGATTGCTACAATTGAATCCTTCAGCTTTCAGTGCAGCTGTGACAGCATCACACTCTTGACGTGTTCGACAAAAAATTATGCTTTGACCCATTTGCAACATTGAATACAAGTCCTATAAAACAACACAAACATTAATGAAATAACATAAAACCATAGCAGTTACATAATAATGTGTTTTTTTTCAAGAAAATGTACAGAAGAGGCCCATCACTTAAGTACTTTCAACAAAAAAATTATTGGAAAAGAAATAAATGCATCACCAGCGACAGAGAGTTGAATGATGAAAACACAAGCATTTCTTCCTTGACCCTGGAAATATGTTCACAAATGGAAAACCAAGCTGAATATGCATACATATTTATTTGAAGGGAAGAGTTTTAGGCGCCTTTTCCATAATTCCGACCTCTCATTTTAGGTTTCATTTCGGAAAGAGTTTAGACATCTTAAAAACATACCTTGGTAACTTTTCAGATCATAATCATATAAATTTTGCTGAAAGGTAAAATATCAGTATAATTTCAGGAAGGCCTATTCTGCACTTGTACCGAAATGCATCTAGCTACGAGTAAATGACTCTACCTGTAACAATTTTGTACGAATATCTCTCCGTTCTCGTCTCAAGTCAACCCACAGCTGTGTAATTTCTTCCAAGACCAACTCTTCATCACTAGCTAACCTAATCTCATTGATTGGCGGAGCTATGATCGTTTTTGCAAAATCAATCACTTCCTTTGGAAATGTTGCACTGAACAGTAGACTCTGGTGAGGAACTCTAAAAATAAAACCATCGTGAAATTTTTCAATTTTAAAGTATTCATACAATATAAAAAATGGTAAGTTTTGAATCTGAAACGAGACAATTTGAAAACTATTCGAAAAAGGAAAAAAATGAACTGAATTGTGTATTGAAAACAATAGGTTTAATACGAGTAATATAGATACATACGTGATTTGGCTTTTTATTCGTTTGCAATTGTCACCAAAGCCACTATTGACCCCAGCAAGCATTTGATCAGCTTCATCTAACACAAATACTTTCAAAGTGCGAGTATTAAGTAGTCTTCGTTTTATTAACTCTTCCACCTGGTAAAATATATAATCAATAATATCCGTGCTAACCTTAGAACATGAAACAACACCTATACAAAAACGTCAGTTATATAAAAAAGAGGACTTCTATTTACCTTTCCAGGTGTGCCAACAACAACTTGGTCCATTATTTTATCAGTTGCTCTTAGTGTTAATCCAGCCAGTGCCATCATAACCTAAACACGAAATCATGTTCAATAATTAATTTTATATAATCTCCTTTTCTACTCGTTATTTCCATATATATATAAATAGTGAATAAATTTTAACAGGTGCTGTCGAACTTAAAAATGTAAAAATTGTAGTTTAAAATGTTTTCGAGCTTACTTCAAAATAAAAAAAGCAATAGCAACCCGAGTTTAGGCACTATTTTGAGTAAAATATTAAAAATTAGGTATTAAACAGTATGTTTAGAATATGTACAAAGATGAGCTATACTATAAGAGTGTACTGCATTACACTTCCTGAAAATTTTACTTCTGATAATATGTTCAACTTGAAACATAAATTATTTTCCACCAAATATATCATTGAAACTTTCAATCATGAGTCTAAATTTATCCGCACAGGTTTTTTCATTACAAAAATGAAATATATGTACTGCCACATTTAACACTATAAATTATATCCCAACCTCAAAACTTACAATAAAAATGAAACAAATATATTATCTTAATTTAATTAATTTTTGATAAACATTTTTCAATTTCGAGTCATGTACGTAGCACACATGTGCATTAAAATGTACTCACATGTAATGGAGGAGATAAAAACTGGGCCATTGGTAGCAGTGTTTTTTCAACACATTGCACAGCAAGCTCTCTAGTTGGGGTCAATACTAAAGCTTGAGTATGAGGTATTGTTGTGTCAACACGCGAAAGCAATCCCAAACAGAATGCAACCGTCTTTCCTGAACCACTCTGAGCCTGAGCAATCAAATTTTCAGAAGCTGGACCAATAATCATAGGTAGCGCCATTTCCTGAATACTACATTTTGTTAAATGAAATTAAATAAGCATTGTTTAATAAAAGAATTTAATCAAGACTAATGGGTAAAGATTTGAAATTTTGTCATTGTTATTTTCTTTACAATTATTACATTTCTAAGGTAACATATCATCAAACTTTGGGAGGAGGGGTGGAATTGAAAATATGTAAGCAATATCGATATTCTTCTATGCGATGAGTTCATATGCTATAATCTGAATCAATATTTCTTTACCTGGATGGTTTTTCAAATCCCATAGCATATACACCTCTCAGTAATTCAGCCCTCACATCCAGCTCACCAAATGTTTTTGCACTATACAAGTGTGAATTTGCATTCGCTTGTTTCACCCTTAGTCGAGTCATTCGGACATTGGCATCTTCTTCAAGTTTAATTTTAGCTAATCGTTCTTCGACAGAAGAAGCGGAAGGCTTAGTCTCATTTTGAAATAAACTTGCGTTTGCTGCCGCAAGCTCAGTATTTTCAGGATGAATTCCAGTAGGAAAACCTTCGAGGCCCATAAATACCATTCAAGTAGAATATAAATATTTTAGCCCATTTTAAATATTATATGCAGCATAATGCGTAAAAATGCACGAGAAAAGGTCATTTTTTTAATTTTCGTGATGTATTGTTAAATGCTATTTTGTAGAAATTATGGCTTAATGTTTATTTATTTCCCTTACAACATGAACGATTAGAGATGAATTTTAGAAAATTTAATTATCTGGACGGCCTGCTAGTAATACCTACAAATCTCACATGTGTCGCTAAGATGATTAAAGTTTATGTATTTCCTATACATGGCGGAAAATATAGTCAAAAGCATGGCAATTATAGCTTTATCAGGGCACATGGTTAAAATTCCATATGAAATAAGATTTCAGATGTTAAAAGGAATGAAGAACCTAAACTCGCATAGCTTTACGACTATAAATTATATTATATCTTTACTTTTTATAAAATATTCCATTACAGAAAAAAGTTTAGAATATTAAATTATGATGTATATGCAAGGTGCAGTTGCTGCGAAAGAGCTTTTGATCTTGCTGCACAGATAGCTATCTAGACAGCGGACAAAGCGAACCTGATGATATTTCATTTGAAGTTGGCGGAGTCTGTTCTTCAGCCCAACTCGAATAAGATAAGCCAAAAGGTGTGCTACCACTTGGTCTGCTTACACTCCTCGATCCATCGTGATCAAAAGAATTGATGGCTTCTGATATCATTATGGCTGATATTGGTGGCATAACAGACGATTCTTCCGATATTTCGTTCTCGGACCTAACTTTTTTCTCCTATACAAAAAGTTAGTGATATCAACGACGAGAAAATTTCTAGCGGAAGTAATGTAGAATAACATCGCACTTGTTCCATTGAATATATGTCCCAAGTAGAATTCAGCGTAAGAAAGGACTTCTTTTATTTGTTGATTAAAGTTTCAGGAACACGGCAAAATGTAAGACTGCCAAAATGACGACATGCCAAAAAAATTGAAAAAATTGAACAAAATTTTAGAATATTCGAAAAATTCAGAAAAAAATTTAAAGTAACTTCAAAACACTACGAAAAGCTAGAATTAGGTTATCAAAAAAAATATGATTAATCAAAATCAAATAAATATTTAAATTAAGAAAAAATTTCATGTGTTAAACCTGGATGAAAATTACAAAAACACTGCAATACATCAAAATCCATTTTTCCCAAGGAATGACCCAATATTCAAATACTGAGTTAAGAATGTGTCAAGAACTGGTTATCAAAACGTGTTGATGGAAGAAAGTCAAAATTAACAAGACAAAAGTATAAAAAGAACATGGACAAAATTTTGAATCTCCGCAGAGAGTTTGAGCACAAAACAAGAAGTTAACAGGAAACTCATATAATTAAATGTTGTTTCTGCCACTGAAGCGGAAATAACATAATACAATATAAATTACACAAATTAAGTCGAATTATGCAAGCATCTGGATTACTACTGTTACTACTAATAATGTAGCACTAATTATGAATATTTTCTATGAAATATACAACAATGAATTTATCCAAGTACTGGAAGAGTTGAGAACCGCTGCTTGACTCAAACCCATGCGACTATATCCGCTTAAGTCCAAAAAGAATGTTTCCATGCTAAAAACTATTTTTCTACTTATTAATCAATATTTGACTGCCTGTAACTTTTCAGCAACTAATTTTCAGATAATAATATATGATTAAATATTGTCTGGCTTCTAAGCCTGACTTGGTTGATTGGATGAAGAGTATGAGCATTGAATCTAAAAAAATAGTTAGTACCTAGAACATGCTTTCCTAAAATCAGGTTATTGCAAGCTTGTGTGTCTTCACGTATAAACCAACCAAATACATGATTGCATAGAAAACTGCATAATATCAGTAGTAACAACAAAAATAAAAACTGGAAAAAAATGTAAAATTTATAGTTTTGTTTTCTAGAAAATAAAAAAAATATACATGATATGCAACATTGAAGATACTTCTATAGATATACTAAATTCTTAGTATTAAAATCTATGCAAGAATTAATAAGGTTGGTGGTATTTTTTTGTTCTAGAAGTGTAGTGCAAAAATGCTGATGGAGGCTGATATTTGCTCCAATGTATATGCCTCCCAGAATTTTTATGTATTTTTAAACCACTGGCAATATTTCTAGTTATCACAGGATAAATTACGCTGTATCCATATGTCAGCAGCAATAAAAAAATTGCACTTCTTTGTACAAATATCCTTTTATACACTTCATATTCCTAAACAACAACCAAAAAATTTCCTTCTTGGTAGGGAGGAATTCATTACTTTGCATAATAGCACCTTTATTCTCAATTTCTCACTGTCACACAGGCAACTACTACTTATATCTCAAAGTGTACTTAGCACTACAGAATAGGCAATTAATGCAGTCTTCACAAAAATGCTGGTGCTACATCAGAATATTAAAGCTGCTGAGCAAGTTCTCTTTTTTATGACATTACTGTACTGTTTGCATGGCTCAGTAGCAAGATTAAAAAAAGTAGAATCTTGATTTTTTAAAAGAATAAGTGAACAGGAGTGTTAAACTTTTGAATGTTGTTTCTCAAAACTTTTGACATACTGCATAAAACACATAATCTTTTGGCTATTGTCCATTTGTCAAACTAAAAGTACAATGTTGACAATCTTTAAAGATTGAGAAAAATGCAAAAACAGGACACTTAAGAAAATAGTTTATTAATGACCCAAACTTGTGTTGCTGAAAGTGAGAAAATATCAGTAACACAACGCAAACATGCCCCAATTTGTTATTAAAGCTCAACATTCATACCAATGCACTTCAATGCACTTTTGGAAAATTATTTTCTAATATATTTTCAAATTAACAAACTGTGGCTACAGAGGATTAACCATTAGCTGTTAGTTACTAAGAGATGCCCTGCTAGCTGTAGACTTTGGTCCTGAGATATAATGGTTCTTAAAGTCTTAAACCAAATGCTCATAATTTGTCAAATTTTTAACTGATTTCAAGCTATTTTTATCAGCTAAATACCTATTCCAGGATACCAAGAATTTTCACATGCCTCTGATGCTTTGCATTAAAAATATCTTCAACTTCATATGATCATGCTCCAATTTTAAAATAACAGGGAATGGTTAATGTTGTAATAACCAGTTATAAATTCTTTCTGTAATGTACTTATGGTGAGAAATGAACTAGAACAGCAATAACATGGGAGAAAACATGGACAAGAGGCAGAGTAAAAAAATATGGCAAAACTGACAAAAAATCATTTGTATATTAGTGCATATCCACCAGTCAGTGGAAACACAAACTATAAACAATATATATGTACACATACATGTACAAATTCAATTACATCTAGTTGATAATATCCAATATTTCTATGTATATGTCAGGATATTTGCTGGTTCTGCTATCTCTATAAATTGTTACTGCATGACTGCTTAACTATGTTTGCCTATGTTCAACTGTATTGGCCTATGCTTATGTGAGGATCTAATCTCCAAATCTCACGTATATAATCAGTAACACAAGGTAACCCAAAAACACAAGAGAAATACACGCTTAATTTAGTACATTAGAACCTACTTCATGTGTTGCTGAGAATGAATCTCGCAACACATCACAAAAGATATAATGAGCACAATTCTTTGAAAGAATCGTACACGAATCATAACATTTTACAACAAAATAATCACGGTTCAATAGCAAATTGAACGGCAACATATTAGATCCTGACAGCCTACTTATGTTCACCTATGTTTGCCTGTGTTTTAATTACATTTTGCCTATGCTTTTTCTCACCTTTTGCCTCATTTACCACATTGCGCATATATTCCAATTGTGCCTTTATACTAATCCTTTGTCAATGCCATTGTTATAATCTTTTAATAAATTTCTTTGTTATATACCCTCATATGATGCCACGTACCATATTTCTTAAGTTTCTGTGGAAATTTTTCATTTATCTTCTATCTACACATGTTCCATGTCATAATATCTCTTTAATAATGGTCAGATTTTCAAACTCCACTTTACCTTCTGTCACAATACTTTAAACATTGCATTTAGCTAGTTGGATATTGCTCTAGAACTATCATAAATCCTATAACTCGGCTTTATTTGACCTGTCCTTTACCTGCTCCACTTTGCTTCCACTGAATTTAATTTCTGTTAGAAACATGAAACACAACAAGGCACAAGAAACTGTGACAGAAATATGTGTATTTATCATGCACTAGTTATGTTGATAGAAGTGAACTAACTTCATCAACACAACAAAATATTAAACCCTGCTAGAATCTGTGTAGCCAATTTACTTGGAACGTCATAAATGAACACTGATTGCAGCTATAGAAACAGAATTAATACCTAAGGGAATTAATTCCTAATAATTTCAAGAGATGATTTAACTAAGTCTAAAATAATCACAAGCCTACAAATGAAAAAATTATGGGTTTACTTATGGAGTAAAAGATTTGGCAAGATTCACCAGAGCGCCAGTTTCAAGGGCATGTCAAATGGATATACCGTAGGAGCTAGTGGAGACATGTTCATTAGTTTAGTCCTATGTTTTTGTTCATTCTTCTCATGTTTTAATAATACTGTTATATTTTTAGTATATCTTATTTTTGCTTTGCCATTTGTTTGCCCTCTGCAATACATTGAAGTTCACCCCCTCTATAGAGCCACATTGCTCATAACGGTATAGCTAGTATATCATATTACTATATCTTTCTTCTTCAATCCTAAAAGAGTCTAGTATAAGAAGTTCATGCAATCTTGACAAATTTGTCCTTCATTGCAACATAAAGGGCTAATATAGAACTTAGTAAAATGTCAAGAATCATATGAACTTGGCTTTCAGTATCAGCATATTCTAAAGTATGTGCTGCATTTCTGGCACATCGTTTTATCTCTAGTGTAACAAGTAAAACTATTTTTCTTCCATTTTTTACTCCTATTCAACTGCTTTTTAAACTTTGTTAACATCTTGAAAACTATCTTGTTTCAGGTCAAGTGAAAATGGTAGTATACAACTATAATCTATCACTGCATCAATTATGTAGATGTGAAATATAATGGTCAATATTTTTCACCAGTTTTTTTACTACCTACTAATTCTGAACAACCTATTTTTAACTGTGTTAGTGTTTAATCTGGTTTAGTCATATATGCTACAGTTTGGATGGCAGTTCTTGGCTTGTTACATATTACGTTTGATATTTGTTGAGTAGCACAATGTATTGTGCTAAACTAATAAGATATACTGAGCAATACTATGATTATATACAGCATATAGATATGCTGACTTAAATTTTTGGCATATGTTTGTTGGAAAGATGAAGGAGACGATACAGTAATATAATATATTAATAGGTACCTTAAGTGGGTAAAGTCCGATGTACGGCAGAGGGCAGGCAAACAGCAAAAAGCAAAGAAAAGATTTAATAAAAATATAAAAGTTTTATTAAACTTAGAAGAGTGAACATAAACACAAGACTGAACAAATAAACATGTTCCCGCTAGCTCCTGCGGTATACCCTCTTGAAGTGCCCTTGAAGCTGTCTCTCCGGTGAATCTCGCTGCATCTTTTACTCCATAAGTAAGCATATTAATTTCCATAGGTAAGCTTGTGACAATTCCAGAATAATTTAAGTAGTTCTGAGAAATTATCTTTGGCAGAAATAAAGCGGAGTAAAGCGGAGTAATTGATATTGAAGCCGAAGAAAGCGGGATTACAAGATTGATGATTATCCTGGAATAATATCCAAATAGTTGAAGGCAGAGATTAAAGTATTATGACAGGAGATAGAGCGGAATAGAATAATATCCAGTATGTTGAAGAGGTATTATGACACAGAACATGCGTAGGTGGAAAATGATTGAAGAAGTTTCCACAGAACCATAAGGAACATGACACGTGGCAAATTGTAGAGTAAGTGCACAAAGGTTTCCATAAAGGATTGTGACAAAGGTGTTGACATAAAAGGTTTTGGCATATAAGGCGCAATTTAGGATAAAAGGCGCAATTGGGTAAATGAGGTGAAAGTTTAGGAAAAGTGTGGGCAAAATGTTAGGTGAGTAAAGGCAAATATGGGCGAACATAACCGAGCAGTTATGCCGTAGAAATTTAAAGAGATAGCAGGACCGGCAAATATCCTGTCAATGTTCAACTTAAGTCTAGACTCAATTTATGTTGTGCTGTTTTACGCAAGTGGCAGAAGTAGTGTTCTAACATATGTGTCTTCTCAATTAACTTTTTTTTGTTTGCCTTGATTCTTTGCGTATTAATTTAATGTTTTGTTCTTGTTGTATTGCCTGAATCTGAGCTTACATAAGCCAGAATTTGATTGTATACTTCCCCTGAAAGCACTTTGTGGGTTTGTTTTTCTGTTAACATATTTCTGACACCATGGTGCAAATCAGATTTTAATCCACTACAGTGCCACTGTGACAACTCGGGAGATTAGCGATATGCTTTCAGCTCCATCTATGCATTGTTGACCAATGATTTTTCCTTTGAGTACTTCACAGATAAAACCATCCCTGACTATTATTTTAGATTTTTAATCTATTCATTTTACAAAATTTTATAAATAATTTAATTATTGACATTTGCTGATTTCATCTAATCATTGTCTGCTGCACTGTAGACAATGGCAGGAGATATTTATTATCTGTCAAAAAACATTTAGTTGCATCTGAAACCCAGCTCCCTCTTAGAGCAGTGCACAGCTACCTTGATCACTTTCCAATTTGAATCGTATCTGAAATTTTAAATGATTTTACTCAACTTCAAATTTGCTTGCAAATTTTTTCCATATGATTTTATTTTGATTTGGGATACTTTAGGCAAAAATTATGAAAGCTGGTTTGATTGGTTTTCGCAAATGAAAGTAAGTTCGAACCATGTGAGTAATTATTGTACGTACACTTTTTGTACATAGTTTTAAATCTTTCATGCATTGAGTCTGCTAGTACAAATCAACAAACTCTAAAATTGATGAGGTCCAATTAAGAATAGCTAAATTTAATCAAGGTGTTTTAACTTGATTTAATTCTCAGTAACGTTGACTCCAATTTTCATATTTGCACCACCGCAGGGTGAACAAAATATTGTACCACCGCAGGGTGAACAAAATCTCGTACCACCGCAGGGTGAACAAATTCTTGCACCACCAACGAAAGGGTTAATATTCCTCGTTTTCAATCAGCAGCAAGAATCTTCCGATAAAATGATTCTTTTTCGAATAATTAAATATTTACCGTTTCAACAGTGAGGCTGATTGTTATTTGCCCAACCATGGCATATTTAAAGACCTATAAAATACATGAAATATTCCATATAAATTCAAAGAAAATATTTTTGACTTGTCATAAAATGATGTATAAGTAAATAAAGCTTATAGAAGTTCTTTTTTCTTAGATTCAAGCGCAGCGGCACACATTGTCTCCATGGTACTTGTTAAAGCATCAATCTAAAAACATTTAAAAAATCCAATTTGAATTAAGTATCAAACGAACCACAAAAAAATTAGACCGTTTTTCAAATGCAAAATATTACATTAGTTGTAAAGAGCGTATACAAAATGAAAAAAGGATTGATAGTTCAAGTGAAGGAGTAAATGTCAAGGAATACCTCTTTTTGATGGCGATGTACATCATCAGAGCTAAAAGCATCTTTATGAGATTTCAGACGTTCTTGATACTTATGTCTAATACCACGTATATGCACCTATACATGTAACAAAATGCTACCTTGAGCATGAAATGATGTAAAATTTTATATATTTAAATCTATTCTTCCTTCAGTGCAGTCTACATAATGAGATAGAAAGTATGAAATCTATACCTTTGCTTTTTCTGTTGATTTATTTGCAACCTTGATCATGTTTTCCCGTGTTTCATGGCTCATCTTTGGGATTGGAACACTAACCTGGACACAGAAATATACAATAAACTTATCAACGCATTATCTGTATAATATCTGATTTCTTGCAAGCATCTTAAAACCAAACATGATAATAGAATCAAATATGTTGAGAACTTGTAAACAGATAAAATTTGATTTATATTTAAAGTATCATATAAACTGTTTGTTTTGAGCAATTTTGGGCTGCAAAGGAAAAAAACATATCCCAAATGGTAAATGAATTTTAAAATGGTAAACACCAATTAAACGAATGATAAGCGCAGAAAATCAATTATATACTACGAATGCATAATCGAAAAAATATGAATATAAGTATATACATATAAATCATCCAATATACCTTATTTCCATCTTGTTGAGGATTTAAATCCATGCCACTATTTCGAACTGATTCAGTAACTGCTGGAGCTGTTGCTGGATCATAGCACGTTAACACGATTAACTGTGGTCCTTTCACACTTACTTGAGCAACACTACTTAAAGGAGCTTCTTGGCCATACGAATGCACAGTAAGATGATCAAACATTGCAGGATCAATTCGGCCACTGCGGATTACTGCTAAATCTTTCTTTAAGCCTTCCACCACCCTATGTGCAGAAAGTATTAATAAAGGCTTGGAATATTACAATTGAAATAAAGCACTGAAAAATAAATTATTAAAGACCGCAAACTGTAAAAATAAACATTTGCATTTATTACGGAGACAAATACAAAATTATTTGATTCACAGCATCAAAATTTGAAAAAAATTTCTGGAACCTTTTAAACCTTTAAAGGTAGTGATAATCATCTTGATTAGCGGAAATCTCAGGTATTTGAATGGATATTGACCATCTAACCTAAAGTCTAAACCAATTTAAACAAGTAATACCCTTTTTAAAGATTTTCAAAATGAAATATATTCACATACCTACTGAAGCGATTTTTTAGTTCACTCAAAGGAACAAGATCATCTACACTTGCGTAAACTCGATCAGATTCATCTAAGTCCACATGGTCGACTTCTTCGTCCTCAGAGTCAGATTTGCTGTGCTCGACTACATTTTTCGACTTGTTTTTTCCTTTAAAATAAACAGCAAGTAGATTAGGAATATCAAAAAAGATTAAAATCACATTGTATAGTGAAAATGTTTAAAGAAAAATACATTTTAAAAATAAAACATAAACTGATTGTTGCAGTGTGCCAAATCATACGGAAAACACCTCGAATACTAAAATACTACTAGATTAGAGCCAAATGCAATTAAATTTTGAAGTTTTAAAAATCGTCCAAATTATTAAATTTAATAAAAAATAACTAAAATGTTTATTGAGCAAATCTATATTGGTCGACCTAAATTTTTTGAAATTTTGTACTGGTCATGGCTGCAATATAGAATTGAAAAATCACTGAATGATACGATTTTTTTCGTATTAGTGATTTAGCACTGTCTGGAAAGCAACCGCTATTAATACCGTAAAAATTTCAATAATCATGCAGCGTCATAGTAAATCTATGAAAAATGTACGCTATTGCACCTTTTTTGGCTGTTCCATGCTTGAATCGCTTGTGTACGTTCAGAGAGCATACTAAAAATGATTGACAAGGCAGTTCTGCACTGTACTTGAGAAAAGAAAACTGCGGTTTCCTATCCCTCCATGCAAAATATGAACAACTATTTGAAAAATTTCTTCTGAAACAAAATCCTGAGCACCTAGCAAGGGATACACGCACTACAGTGCTCATCACGTTGGTTTTAAATGATTGATTCACAGTAACTGGTACTGGCAAGCTATGGTGCAAAATTTCTTCGGGTGCTAGACACCTTCGATCTTAAACATTAAAATTGGTTCCACTTTTGCAAACAGTCAAAATCACACCAGCCCCCCAGGATGCCCACAGATTTGACGTCGCCAAGAGAAAATTGTCGTCATGCATAGTCGACTTGAGATATTTTGATGCCATGGATAAAAATCGATGTTTACATCGTCCACGAATTATGTTTCAATCGAAAGGTTAGCATTATGAATATAGACACCAAAAACTATTCTTTTTTAAAGAATTGTCTACAAATAAATGTGACTTTCCATTATGATTGAATTTCCAGAGCCAAGGTAGAGCCCTTCATGTACAAATAGAAGTGCCATTTTACTTGTCTCAACAGAATAAAAGCTTCATTAAGTATTCTACACATTTAGATAGCAGAGATTACTTTGATTTGACAATTGTCATTGTTGTTTAGATTTTACAATAGCCAATTTCACAAAAAATGTTCATGAACTTGAAAATTTGAATCATAAGAGAAAAAAATAGAAGAAATATGTGTTCCAGAAACATGATAATAATCAACCTTAACATAACGTATATTGTAAATAAACATATGTATTACAGATTTTTTATCCAAGACTCCAGTTCCACAATACAAGATTATTGTCCCACCTTATATGTTTCATGGTGGTCTAATTAGCAGCTTCCAAAAATGCATACACACTGAGAACAGTCACAGCAATACAGACAAATTATCATGAGCAATCAACATTATTCTTGGTATAGATTTACATGAAAGTCTTTGTACAAGTATACATAACTGCTGGGTAAATTGCAATCAAAATTTTGAGTTGTTCATCCAGCACTCAAGGTTCATCTTAAATTTTTTCAAACTTTGAAAAGCATTACATTGGCTGAATCACTAATCTTTTTGACCATCACCAAAACAATAATTCTATTGAACTTAACATCTTACATCATGCAGACTAAATTTGCTTTACACGCAATCAAATGCTAAAAATTTGATGCACCATTAAAGAATGTAAAAAGATCTTAAGTTAAGTAATCAATATCTGAACTGCTGTAATACAAACAGATATTTAGAAATAAATCATACAGTATATATTACTGAATTACTAGAAGTAAATTCTAGTATTACAGAACAGATAAATATTCAATTATGTGATGGGCCAGTAGCAATTGTGCTGTGGTACCATTCCATTGACTAAAGTGAGAACATGATGTCAGCAGTGAGAATTCTTAAACTGAGAATCTTCAACAGAAACAATGTTGCTGTCAGGATATTTGCTGGCTCTGCTATCTCTTTAAATTGCTATGGCATAACTGCTCAACTCTGTATGTAAATGTTTGTCTATGTTTGCCTATATTTTGCCCACACCTTTTCTATGATTTTTGTCCTTTTTTCCAATTTGCGCCTTTTATCCTAATTGCACCTTAAATAACAAACTCTTTATGTCTACACCTTTGCCATAATCCTTTATGAAATCCTTTATGCACTTACTCCATAAATTGCCATGTGTCATCTTTCTTATGGATGGAAACTTCTTGGATTATTTTCTACAACCAGTTCAACCTACAAAAGAATGATTCTATTTTCATCATGTTCCCTGGAAACTCTTCTTTACCATCTTTAAACTCTGCTTCAACTGACTGGATATTATTCCAGAAGCTGTCATCATACTATAATTCTGCTTGAATCGGCCTTACAGTTAATTACTCTGCTTTACTCCACATTATTTCTGCCAAAGACAAATTCTTAGAATTCTTTAAATAATTCTAGAACTGTCACAAACTTAACAATGGAAACTACAACATTTACTTACGGAGCAAAATATGCAGCGAGATTCAGCAAGATTCACTGGAAAGCCAATTTCAAGGGCACTTCAAAAGGATATACCACAGGAGCTAGCAGGGACATGTTTATTTGTTCAGTCTTGTGTTAATGTTCACTCTTCTAAGTTCAATAAAACTTTTATATTTTTGTTAAATCTTTTCTTTGCTTTTGCTGTTTGCCTGCCCTCTGCAGTACATTGGACTTTACCCACCTTAGGTGCCTCTTAATATATTTTATTATATTGTCTCCTCCATCCTTCCAACAGTTGCAGCAAACATAGAAATAGGATTAACTACTAACCGGTTCATTCCTAACAGCTTTGACTCACAAGAAAGGAAATAATTGTATTTTTTGGACAACCATTATCAAAAAACTTAATTTATTCATCTGGTAGTTTTTGCTAAAACTTGATTAGCATAATACTATTAAAACTTAATATAAAAAGTATGATTTTGCTTACTTTTTGTGATAGCTAGGATAAAATGATTTGGGCATCTTGTTGCTCTATTGTACAGAAATTTTGCAATAAGTAAGACATGACTTTGCCTGCAGATCAAGTGTAGCAGATATTATTCTTGTTGGCTTTTTTCTTTGATGATAGCACGTCAATTTTGCTGCCAATTATCACAGTAAAAATTCTAAACACAATGCTACAATTTTGATTTTTAAAGCTTTGTTTTTCCTAATATAGTATATTAATAATTTTATGACCAAATAAACTAAACATTAGGTATGTCAATGTTGAGATAAAAGAGAGATGGTATAGTGATATAGTATATTTACCCAAGAAAGGGAGTGAGGACCAATATCCGGCAGAGGGCAGACAGCAGATAAAAAGATTTAATTGAATATAAAAAGTTTCATTGAAGTTGAGAAAAGTGAACATAAACACAAGACTGAACAAATAAACATGTCCCTGCTAGCTTCTGCGGTATACCCTCTTGAAGTGCCCTTAAAACTGTCTCTCTGGTGAATCTCGCTGCATCTTTTACTCCATAAATAAACATTAATTTCCATAGGTAAGCTTGTGACAATTCCAGAATAATTTAAGTAGTTCTGAGAAATTGTCTTTGGCAGAAATAAAGTGGAGTAAAGCGGAGTAATTGATATTGAAGCAAAAGAAAGCGGGATTACAAGATTGATGATTATCCTGGAATAATATCCAAATAGTTGAAGGCGGAGATTGAAGTATTATGACAGGAGATAGAGCAGAATAGAATAATATCCAATAAGTTGAAGAGGTATTATGACACAGAACATGCGTAGGTGGAAAATGAGTGAAGAAGTTTCCACAGAACCATAAGAAATATGACACGTGGCAAATTGTAGAGGTATAGAACAAATGAGTCCATAAAGGATTGTGACAAAGGAGTTGACATAAAGGGTTTAGCATTAAAGGCACAATTAGGATAAAAGGCGCAAATAGGTAGAAAGGGCAAAAATCATAGAAAAGGTGTGGGCAAAATATAGGCAAACATAGATGAACATTTACGAACATAGTTGAGCAGTTATGCTGTAGCAATTTAAAGAGATAGTAGGACCAGCAAATATCTTGACAGTCAATGAAGATAACTCAGTAGCACCTTTAAAAACCAAATGAGAAGAACAGTAAATTTTTTAACAGCTGACCAAGATTTTCTAAATTTTAAAAGCTCGTACATTTTTTGAAACAATGCTAAAAGATGCAAGCACTCTTTGTTTTTATAAAATAATTTTAAGTTCTCTTCCAGTTATTTTTGATAATATGGTTGAGGATTGGCAAGGCAGTTTTCAATCCCGTCTCACTCTCTAATTTGAACTGGGAGCATGGCACACTCAAAACAGAATGTTTGAAAGAACAAAATTCAATAAAAACTTGATATATTGATATGCATTTGTAAGTTTTTACCTTCAACTAAAAAGATAACTTTTGCATATTTTTACCTTTGACTATAAAGATAGCTTCTGCATGTTTTTCTCAATTATGGCAAATCTAAACTTTTTTTATCATATCACAAAATGTGCAGAAATTTTAGAAAAGAAGAGGCAAATATCTATTGCAGTGACTGATGATAGGGGAACCAAGTAAATATGAATAATTGAAAAACTGACTCTCTGCAAAGTTCTGCTGATGGCTGTTTGTCCCAACAAAGGATGAAACTTTGTCATATACCGAAGAAAGTTGAAAGTGATAAATAACAAACGGACATGTGACTTGTCAGATACTTTGGGAGTAGTGATGTAGTATGAAACTTGAATATATTTATGGATTTCCAATCACATCCCTGAACAGGAAATGAAACAGTACAATGGTTGCCTTAGCAAAGTGTTCCAGTTGGACCATCAGTGACTACTCTTTTGTTACTTTTATATTTGCAAAAGCAGTATAACCGCAAATCATGTCATCATTCAAATTATATCTTAGCAACAACAGAACAGATTAATGCAGAGTAATTCTTATTTTTATCATTTTCAATGTTTGGGCTATCTTTATATATGTAGAAATATCCATCAAGTAACACAGTAATTTAAAGTCATTACAGAATTTGCATTGCACTGTTTGGCTGATTATGTCCAAATACTTTGGTAAAGTTTCTTATCAATGCTGCATAAAGCTCTAAACATGCATAATGAAGTGCAAAAAAAGATAAAAAAGAACTTGAGCATATCCAGTGATTGCAGATTTAATTTCACTGTTGATATCAGTGTAATGCAAGATATGATTCGTATATCCAACCAAGTAATCTATAGGAGGTACATGCAAAAAATATCCGAAATAAGAGTTTCATATTTTTTTTGTACATGCTGGTCTTACATAATCAGAAAAAATGACTTTTGTTCATGCCAAATCATCTATTGAATTAATAAAATCCCATATACTAGAAATATTTCCTGCTGATATCCATCCTGACATTATGTGTCCTTTTGAATCAATAGCTGAATAAAATCACCTAATTCATTATCTTTCGATGAATCATTTTTTTCATAAGGAAATTTTACACTCTATCTCTATTTCCTTGACCATTGTTTGATATGCACACTTCTATACCTATTGATATCCCTTTTTTAATGCTAAAAACTAAAAGATTGCGATAAGTGTATAAAATACTTATGTTGACGTAACGGACGTGATGAACGTTCAATAATACCGTTTCGACGAATGACGTTACTGATGCCAACGCAACCTACAACGTACAATATTTAATCGATATTGTCCGCTATTTAAGTCGATCTCGATTCAAATATTTAAACTACCATAGATTATTTCTAAGGCACATAGTTCTTGCTTTTGATTTCGCATCTTTATCTGCGGTCACACAAGGCACTACGTGACTAATAGTCTTGCACTTGTTTTTCTTCGAAAAGTAAAAACTAGCCATAATTCACGTCGATTTATAGTCTAGCGATCTGCATCCGAGAAAAGAATCATGGTAAGTTTCCGTCTTGATATATTTCCTATGAAATAAAATTTTTCCGTTAGTTATCTGAAATAGGTCTTTGATAGTATTATGAATTGGATTAATACCAAGAGGTTATATACAAACGCCAAATACTCGCTATCTTTCCAACATATGAGGCTACTTTGATATATTTACATCTTTCCGGAATACTGTACGCGGTATCCAAGTATTGAAAATCGAAGTCAGTTTTGTGTCGATTGTTACTTTCTTCACATGTATTTTAATTACACAGGGTGATATGCCAGAATTCAAGCTGATTCTTGTTGGAGATGGGGGCGTAGGTAAAACGACTTTCGTTAAACGCCATCTCACTGGAGAATTCGAGAAAAAATATGTCGGTATGTATCTAATATCTCTATACGTTTGATTTAGATAACAACTTAGGTTTCGCATTCCTTTGTAGACTATTTTATTCCACGAAAAAATTACGAACTTGGGATACAATGACTATATTTTGGCTTTCGTAAATAAAAAATCATCATATCTAGATTCAATTTAACTGGCTTTAGTTGCTTTATTGAGAATCTTGCTCGGTTATTTATTCAAACGATATTAAAGCAATTTAGAAATAAATTTTTTTATCATTTCATTAAAAGTGTAGAAATGCTTCATTTCAGATAGGTTTAGCTTTTTTATGAGCCAGACTATAGCGGGGTGTTATTTCTGCGCACTATCTGAAAGAGAGTGTTTTTAAAATTGTGAAATATTCAATGTTACTTTTCTGCATATTATTCCAGCAACGCTTGGTGTTGAAGTTCGACCATTAGTTTTTCACACCAATCGTGGAGCTATCAAATTCAATGTTTGGGATACAGCAGGACAAGAAAAGTTTGGAGGCCTTCGAGACGGTTATTATATTCAAGGACAATGTGCTATTATTATGTTCGATGTAACCAGTCGTATTACCTATAAAAATGTGCCTTATTGGCACCGTGATTTAACACGTGTATGTGAAAATATTCCTATTGTTCTCACTGGAAACAAGGTTTGTTCATGAATTCACCCAAAATGTTAACTTCTTGAATTCATAAATATGCAAAATGGCTTTTTTCCTTTAAAGGTGGAAATCAAAGATCGCAAGGTAAAAGCGAAGCAAATCACATTTCACCGTAAAAAGAATCTTCAGTATTACGACATATCGGCAAAATCAAACTACAATTTTGAGAAGCCTTTCTTATGGCTTGCTCGTAAATTAGTTGGTGATCCGAATTTAACTTTTGTTGAACAACCAGCTTTACACCCCCCTGAATTTCACCTTGACCAAGCCGATGTGCAGGTATGCCTAATTTTTATCTTAGATCAAATATATAAAACTATGTTTGCATTTATTTATTTATTCTGACTTCCATTCAGATTGTTTAAAAAACGCAATAGGACGAATTCAGCCAATATATTTGATTGAAGTTGCATTTCTGTTTTTTTGTAAATGTACATATTTTTCAAGCCTTTCATAATATAAAAAATTAGTTTTTGATAATACCATCCTCATGCAACAAATCTTTCGAGTATTTTAATGTCTAATTTAAAGTGCACATTGATTTTTCCCCTATACAGCGATTTGAGCAAGAATTGGAACAAGCGGCTGCCATTCCTCTTCCTGATGAAGACGATGATCTCTAAACGTTGTCTGCAAACCACATGACAAACTGTCTTATGCTTTCCTACGTAGCTTAGAGCTATTCGATTCAAAAATGAAATGTTCAGATATATGCCATTACCTTTCTTACCTTTGTTAAATTCAATCTTCTGGTTCATTATTATTCTCAGTATCCTAGACTTTTATTTCCATCATTATTCAAAATATTGTTGTTACATCTCATCTTCCGCTAATTGAGTATGTTGCAATTGATATTGGCATAGCACCTTGCCATTACTGTGTATAATATATTTTTGTAATCCCTTTGTAAATGTAGCCAAGGACCATTAAAAATATCTAAGGAATTTGAAATCAGATATGTAGCTTAATTTCAATAATTCGTCAAAATATCTTGTTAATGGAAATAATTATTGCCTCCATTTTTCTGATAAAATTTTGCATGAAATTTCATATATCATTTTATGTTGATTTTTAACACAGTAAAAAACATATTTTCTCAAGCTATTGAATGAATGCAAAAATCTGAATTATTAACTATATCTCATAAGAAATTAACATACTAAATTAATGTAGATATTTTTCATGTAGTAGTATGTTGCTATAAATGATGGTATGCATTCCGAATGTTTTGGAAGTAAAATACATCAAGTTTTTCAGAAAAATTTGTATGAAAGAATCTTAAATATAATATTGAAGTTTGGACTCACTGAAATTAAATTTGCTCTTAGCATGGAGTCAAACACTTAAATTTTATTTGCAGTGTTTCACAAGTCTTAAATGTGTTTTTACTGTTCAAGTCGTAAGTTAAGTCAACTAGTATTATCTGTATTTGTAAGAGCTATATCACAGATGCACTGATTTGCATCATTCGACAAGTCTTGTATGAATTATCGCAGGATTAGTATGAAGAAATCATATTTGGAACAGTAACTGCCGGTTGATATTATCCTGACAACAGTTTGATCTTCCGGTTATATGATGCATCAGTAATTTCGATTATCAGGAAAAATAAAAGTGCGCATTTGAATTTAACTGCAGTTCAGCATATCAGGATTTATATTGAATTGTTGTTAACACTAGATTACACTTATAATATTTAAAACAAGTACGGTTAAGTCTCTAAACCGAAATATATTTCGGTCCACGAAGAGTTAGTTTTACTTTTGAGTACACGATTCTGCAAATCTCGTACAATTTAAAGAAAAGTTTATAAAATAGTTATAAGATAATGTCATTTGACACAACCAGATATAGCAAAGCAGTGAGAAACGAATAAATGAAAAATGCAATGAAAATACTCATTCACAACTTTGAATTTTTTATTTTTGGTCATGCAACTCAAAACAATTTTAAATTCAATGATACAGACAGACAGACAGTGACAGTCACTAACAAATAATACTCAACAGAATCCATAAATCAAACTATAAGAAGGCATTGTCATTGACAGAAATGTATGTCACAAAAATATATTATACATATTAAAACTTATTTATTTGAATTTAATTGCGAATAGATGTGTATTTTCCTCCTTTGCAAGGCTCTGCTTGAGTAAGATTATGTGATATACGCGCTTGCTCCCACAATAGATACCATTGGTTAGCAAGCAGCACACAACCTTCCATGCGCTTCGCATTGCACACCCAAGGTTTCGGACAGGACTGAGTGTAATGAACACTACGGATTGCATCCAGCCCATAACTGCAATACATAATAACTCACAGTATTAACAAAGTTGATATGGAAAAAGGCTTTGAATTAGCCCAATTCAAAAATGCTTGCGAAAAATTAATTGATTATTGCAATACTTTTGACAAGTTTTTTCCCTGGAAATACTTAACCCCGAAAGCAGCAAGGAGCCGAATATATGTTACGTAAAAAACAGAATATGCAGAGTTAGATGAATGAAATATTCTGCTTGGCTCAAGAGTTATGATAAAAAATGTTCATCAAGAAAAGACAAAAAAATAAATTGTTTAAAAGTAGAAAAATTCTCGTTCAAAGCAAAGATAGATTTGATATTTTTGACTACAGCAATTTTGAATTGACTTTTGTGCTTTTAAAAACAATTTAGTATTTGTATGAACAAAATTACAGTATGAAGATGACATGCATCCAAAAGAAATTGAAAATGACATACATAAGCTGTTTAACAGCACAACAAGAACTGATTTGACGTACCTTCGACATTCATCAGTATCCCACATGTGATTATACATGCAACGATCAGTCTCAAAAGAAAACTCAGGCGGCTTAAAATGTCTATAGTAATATGCAAGCAATCCCTAGAGAACACAAAATTATAACAATTACAAAAAAAATAATTAACAGCAATCAATTACTGGAAATATCGAGCAGAATTTGAAGATAATAAAATAGCTGAGTTGCATCAAATGTGTTAAAAACTTAAACCAAATAATTACTCGTGCATAAATGACTTCATGGCAGAAAAAAATCAATATTCGATATTTTATAAATTAAATCTGTGTTATGTAAGATAAGCTCTCTATAATAACCTGAGGTTAAATTATTTTGCATAAAGCAGTAATTATAATAGCCCTATAATAAGTATATCCTTTATTGACAATGGACATTCCTTGAATAACAATAATTTAACTTTTACAAAGATTTCCAATGCAAAAATGTCTAGAAGGAAAACACTTCATTGAAAAATCTTGTATTACACTTTGATTGATATATATTATATAGATAAGGTGTCATATTTGAATGCAATAATGGAATTGGAGGGGAATCAAGCAAGAAAAATGAAGCAGATGATGATTCAACTGAATTTTAAACCATTCTCTACATTGATGATCAATAAAGTAATTGGAATTTCTTCAGAGAGAAAAGAGAATTAAAAATTTAAAGTTTCATCTTATGCTACTGACCATTATAACTTGCTCAAAACAACAAAAAGTGAATAAACTAATCACTTGTTCAAAACTAATGGATTGTTATAGAAAAAGAAGCTGTTCAATAAAACAAACCTGAATTGTGGGCCCACCGTGAAAAAATCCAATACCACTTTTAGCCCATCCAACATTTGGGGCCCAATCTCCTTCTTGAACAATAGAAACAAGTTCGTTGAATGTGTCTAAACTAGGCTTGCACAGCAGGAAACCACCCTTGGCAAATAATTATGATATAATTACAATATCAAAGTAATAGAAGCTATAATTCTCAATGTTCAAATTGTACTGATTACACAAAACTACGCAGGAAAACAACTTACTTGTACAGGCATATTATGTTTTGAAGGAGCCATCTTTTCATCCGTTGTATAAACTAGTTCTACATCCAGATTTAGAATGTCATCCATAGGTTGAAGCAAAAGAGTATCGATATCCAAGTGAAGCACTCTAGAAATTTTTCATTCAAAACATACACAGTGTAAACTGAATGCATTAACACACGAATATGATTTACAAGCCATGTACGCCAACCTGTAGTATTCAGTTAATGTAAATGCCCAAAGCTTTATAAGCTCACTAGCTGTACAAACAAAGATATAAAAATCTCTATGCAAAACAACCCAGGCAATTCATACAACAGAGTTTCATATTGACATTATTCATGTCAAAATAAGGTGAGTTAAAAGTGGTAAACATACCACCGCAGCAACCGCTTTTATCAATTCGATCTCTGAGCTTTGTTCCTCTAATTGTATCAATATCTACAGGAACACCTCTCTCATATAATATCCAACCCAAAGCTTTCAGAGGTTCTCTTGATGGAATTGATACCGATGGTGAAACAAATGCAACTTTAGTGCATGAATATATAGATTTCAAACAAATTGCATCAATCGATAGTCCGAGAACCTGAAATTCATAATAAAGTACATATAAAAATGTTATGTATTAAAATAGCAGCCTTGTTCATAGCCCTGTATTGCGTGTGTTGTCGTATAATTTTTCTATAGCACAATGTAAACATAACATTTTAAGCCTTTTAAACTTTTATAGCAATAATACATATATACTTAGTGTTGGAGGGAAAAAATATGATGGCACATTATCACAAGTTAAATAATTTCTTAAGAATCATGTAGATTCGGAATAAAATATGTAATGAATTTTCAAAGTTGACCAATCATTTACATTTTAATATTTCGATCGGCCAATAATTGGATTTAAAATGTATGGTGATTGTTGGATTTGAATTTGAAATTATCAGTAATTTTTTATTTAAGATAGAAAAGTTTTCAGTTATTATCAACTTTGCTTTTATAAAAGTCGATAATAGTTTTTTGCTGTGAGGAATAATGCAATGCATTAATTATTCATGATATTGATGATTACTGTTATAAAAGCTACTTGGAGAAAATTAATCTTATTAAAAAATTTGTAAAAAAATTAATTTTTCTTAGGTTTTGGCTTACAACATATTTTCTATTTTCGCGAACTGATGTTTTCCATGAGATTTATTCAGTTTTCAAGGTAGAATATTTGCATAATGCATGCTGAATATCACTGAATATAAGTAAAGTTAATGATAGCAAGCTTTGATTACAATGGAGTAGCAATAATTAGTAACTGGAGGGAAAAAAATGAGTATATACCGAGATTAAATTAATTTAATACATAATGAAAGAAAATTATAGATTCTCTCTGTTAAAATAAACTGAAGACACACCTCAATGGCATCCACAAGAGTATTACCTGCAGTCCCATCCTCAATTCTTGTAATTGTCACTGCATAAGCCACAACTAAATTTTCTAACTCCTCTCCCAAATGACTCGGCGATTCAATCCGATCGATACTGTCAATTCTATCCACCATTTGAAATAAGTATATCTATAAAGACATTAAATTCAAGAGTTGAAAGTCCAATAGTCGCACATGACTGAACCGAATTTAAAATTTTATAGTCATTGGGCACAGATATATGAAAAAATGGTCTTAGACAAGATTTACCTGACCTATGATGACGATTGCAACAACTGCTAATACAAAATACATCGCTAATGACATATCTGAACAGGACGTATTTTCAATATACTCTACGCTTAAGGTATTCTAATATTGACGCGAGCTTATCTGCATTATCTACTAAGTTTGTGTTCACAACAAATCTGGTGAAGATTTGTAGAATTTACATCGAGTTGAATTAATATGTAATACTTAAATCTCGTTTTTTATTGAACCAATCAGAAAATTATTTTTCTTCAAATATTTTAAAAAGAAGAAAATAATTATTATTTCTGAGTTCAAAGCAAGTTTGGATATATCCATTTTTTGAGGCATACATATGTAGGGTTACAACATGTATTAGGAATCTCATGATTAAATGGACTTTGTACAGTTATTATGAATCCTGTCATGCATCCAATTTTTCAATCATTTGTCAAATGGGAGGAACATCCCATTTCTCCTATTCATAGAAAAATGTCATCATTATACTTTTTAGCCTTCATCAGGGGGCTGGGATGATTCAACTTTCAATACTTTCAGTACCACCCATATTTTCTTACCGAATGTCAGTTCATTTTGGTGCCGCAATTGATAAGAAATTTAAGAAAAAATCACAAGTCATAAAGTTCAAAATATATCTTACTTCATAAACAGAAAAGAAAACTAAAATAGAATTTTATAACAGCTCAGCTATATTTTACAGCAAGAATGGTAATAAATACTGCTCACATATGAAGGGCAGCAAATTGCATAAAGTTACTTCAAAACTTTATCTTGGAGGGTCAACGTTTATATCGCAACATATGCTGGTCATTACAGCATACAGAAATCAATAAAAACATTAAATACCAATTCAGGTGTGTTTGAAACTGAAAATGAATTAACATTCATTTTCAGTTTTACTTATATTCACAAATTTGCCAATTGTCATTGTATATGTCAGTTAACTCCTCACAAGGTTCAAATATTTTTATGCAATGACATGCATCCTATTATAATGTGTTGTCTCTAAAAACAAACATTATCTACCATTTTCAAAGATTCCATTGTCAAAATGAGCAGTTGAAGCTGTACTAAATACATAATATTTACTGTAAAAGAAAAGGATGCAAATGACTGGCCCCCTTAAAGTATTGTATTTCTGCTATGCAGACACCAGTTGAAATTATAGGATTAGTATCACCTGAAATAGGAATATATTTCACACAACCATATAAAACATGCTCAAATAGCTGCCTTTTAAGATAATTAAAAATGCAACTGTTTTCATACGCAGAATGTGAAGATCGGTCAACTATCCTTTGTTGGTTGAATAGGAATCAGAAAATCATGCACAGCATTCTGAAGACTCAAGCATTGGAAAGATTTCAATTCTCACTGTCACGTATAAAAGCTGAATATTTTTTGCCTTTATTTTCTCCACCTAGCATTTTCACATGTTTTTATTGATGCAAATATTATTGCAATTTCTTATTCTTCTGAAGAAATACAATGAGGCATTGTGAGCACGCAAATTCTATGGGAACATATTTTATTGCATCTATACTTGATAATTAGTTTTCATTCGTGACGTTCGTTTCTAAACCTATGCAACAGTTAGCTATCAATGCTGATGACACTGCAGTTCATCTAACAATGTCGATATGAATCTAAATAAAAAAACTTGGAAGTACCTCATAATATTCTGTACAGCATCATTGCTGATAATAAACGAATTGAAACCCCTGAGATAACGTCGGTCGAATGAGAACTTTATTCTAAAATGCGTGTATTAAATATAAAAATAGCTGTATTTATTGACTCCGATGAAAAAATATGTCAAGAGTTGCTAAATTAATATATCTGATTGTTGCACAAATTGAACATGACGAACATGTGCAAACAATTATATTTCTATCTGTTAACTCAATACTATGTTAACACTAAGTAAAGACATCATATCAAAGGGTCCAAAACTTCTTAATCATTTGCTCTGAGAATTAGGTATATAATCTTCACTTCAAAAAATAAACTACCTTGAATTTCTTATCATTATCAAGACATACATTCAAAAGCATACAAAATCTCAATAAAACGCTCATATTAGTTAATAATTAAGGTGCACCATAATTTCCTAAAAGCTGCTGTTGAACAAGATGCATTTTTGATTGCGTATTGTGTTTCATCAAACTTGCTTCCGATGTAAACTTTCTTCGACACAAATAGCACACAAAATCTTGTTTGAAAGCAGATTTAGTATTTATATCCTGTACTGAATCAGACTACAAACGTTATAAAAATACAAAATCACTACATGAAATAATATAATGCAATGTACTACAAAACATTCAAATATTGTTTCAAAACTGAGTTTACTTCTGAGGAATACAGCACAATAATGTATACATATATACATTAAAAAATAACAATGCACTAATGGTGCATTGAAATGTACAGTTTCATAGGACAAATCGGGTTACACAAATTCACTGTACGATAAATTTTTAGAAATAGCAATGGCAGTAATTTTCCTGTACCAACCAAACATGCTTATGTGAATTGGACCAAAATTTGACTGGTCAACATAGTTTCATCATTAGCAAAACCTTTATATAATAAAACAAGAAAAAAATGCCACGTTGTTACCAAGAATTAAATAATAGAAACTGGATAAAAAATTATTTCTGCAACACTTGAGTCTAGACACTACCTTTCTAGACTAATATTAAATCGAAAAGAGTAAAAAAGATGCTAAGGATAAAACGCACCGCTGTAAATTTTGATGAAAACTTTTGCCACAAATTTGATTGTTCATCCAAATCTTTTTCGCTGTCGATCAAATCTTTTCTTAGTTGATCGAGACTCTCTTGAGCACGTGCTCGCTTTGCCATGCGTTCATGTTTTTCTGAAAATCCAGTTGTACGCTTGCTACTTCTGTTTTTTTGATATTGATACTTTTGGGTGTCCGAGTTAGCACTTGGTTTAGAGTTGTACAAGAGCTTAATAAGAAGGTTCTCCTTAAAAGTGCGAATACAAAAAATATTTAGTGGTCAGAGGAAAATAAATGTCATAACTTGTCAACGGAAAATCATTCACACATTGCCAGAGACAGTTATTCATGTGAAAACTATGACAATAGATTTTACAAGGTTAAAAAAATAAACGAAGCAAATCAATACTTGCAAACTCAAAAACATATGGTTCACAGGGATGATGATTCCTGAGATGACCATGTGAATTTAAGTAAATAAGCTCCTCAAAGTTTGGGAGAGCCCATTGCTTCATGAGAATGTATAAAGTCAAAATAGTGGTTCAGCAATTTTATTCATTGACAACTAAACCCATATAGGTAGGTCAAACATCTTAAATTTGACACTTCAGCCTGCTATCCTTTACTTTAAATACTATCTGAAAGTGAATCTCAACTTAATTTTGTCTCTCCTATGATAGTTAATTATCAAAATAAAGGAGCGTAGCTACAATTTTTTCAATAAATTTATCGGAAATTTTATCCATGAAAAGTTTTTTCCATACAAAAATGACCATGCCAGCTGAAGTAAAATATTGTCTCAAGAGAATCAATTGATTTTGCCAATGGAAGCAGTTATATAGTAATATTATAAATGCATCAATATTCTGAATAATAAAGTAAACCACAAGATTTATTAAAATTTATTCTTGCTTAATGTAACCACATTAAATTTCAACAGTAATACTAAAAAACAATCAATAACTGCAAATTAATAATGATAAGGTACGCAGTTTTCGACTTTTTCATGGTGACATCTTTCTCATATTGAAATTTACCCCTTTAATTCCTCAAATTAGGAATAAAACAACACTTTGGCCTTGACATTTATTAATTGTTGTGCAGAGAAAACGAAACTATCCATGAAAATGGCTAAATAATATTTCAAAAATTTTTGGCTTGTCAATTTCAGCTTAATGTCGCAAAATTATTGAAAGCAGAGCAATAAGTTTTTTCCCTGTCCATTGACTGATCAGCTAGCTGATCATTATAAAGCACTTACCATCCAGTAATAAACTTTATTCGTGGATTTATTTCTCTTCGCACGGCAAATTGATAGTATATTAGTTGATGTTATATAAAAAATTCTAGTCATATAAAAATTTGTTGAAAAATTGCATATCATTGCTTCTTACAAATATATTTCAAGTATTCAAAACTAAATTTATCTCTGTAAATATCAATGTACGGCAAATAATATTGTTGAAAATTATCCCTTTCGTGAGCACGAAAGCTATAAAAAAAGTAAACAATAATTTCATGTCTGCAGTATATCATAATAATTATACCAGCAAATAGTTCTACTGTCTGACCTGTCCATTTTTTGGCCACAATGCAAAAATTTAAGAAATCCAGAGATAATTATTGGACAAGCAATAAACTACTGTGCTTAATACAAAAAAATTATTGGAATATTTTTAAATTTTTTTCGGTTTTACCAAGCTCAGTAACATGCCAATAGCAGGCTACCTATGGAGTATTTTAAGCTGAAAACATCCGAACATGATTCCTTAAAGCAGTTTTACATTATCATTTGCTTAGAACTGTACCTGGTCCACTTCATCATGAAGAACATCAAAAGCTTCAGATAATTTATGGAAAGCTATTCCAGATTGAGGATGGCAACTTTTATCCGGATGAACGAGACGCGCTAAATATCTGATATATCGCTTAAGTCAAAACCTCATCAGTTATTTCTTTAGTTTCATATATTTTCATCCGACTTGCCGATATTGAGACCGAATCTCCTTGGGCTCGTGTTTACATAATGGCAACTGTAGGACGTCGAAAAAATTATCAGAATAAAGAATTGAATCAACTGGGCATGTAGACATGATAGCCGTAACGTTTGGGAGTACTGATGATTATAGTTTGAAAGTTTACAATAATAATCTAGAAAGAACTATTTGATTATACGGATCAACCATAATGGTTATTTCGAAAAAAAAATTCCGAAGTGAATTACTTTCAAACTTTGTATTGTTTAACACAAATCCGAACAAACGTAAAATAGTCAACTTGAGCAAATTCATTGGAAATATTAATTTCACTTAAGCTTTTCTGCGCTACACTCTAAATCAGAATTTAAATCACCATTTACTTCCAAAGTAATGGCTCGACGATTGACAAAGGTTGGTGTCTCGTATAATGTGCCGCTTGCTATATTAAATGATAGAGCTTGTCCCATCCAGCTAGACAATGATCGGATAAAATAATTGGCGGCCCAATAATAGTATTGATTATATACGTGGAATATTTTATGTAATTTTGTGTAACACGGTACATTTTTCATGTGTAGGAACTTGCAGAGTTACAGAAGTCCCCATTTGATTGGTGCACGTGTGGGCCTATTAATGATGATATAATGCATTGGTCAGCTATGATTGTTGGACCGGTAAGATTTATTTCCTGTCCTGTGTCCTTTTCATCTATTAATTCTATAAAAGTCTTATATTTTCTGGATCTCCTATTTGAACAAGTTTCTACACCACCTTTCGTGTAGGATGAAAGCCCATATGCTGGCGGTGTTTTTAATCTTGATGTTGAATTTCCTGCTGAGTATCCATTTAAAGCTCCAAAGGTAATTATTTTATGTGCACCTTTACTTAGACTTCCAAGTTTTTAATCTAAGCTTGAGTTTTAAAGATTGGTTTAGTTCTTAGGTATAAAACTGTTGGCTGATTCGCTTATTACAATAATTGCCATTTGTACAAGGAACTGTATGTTTGAATTTTTTATTGCCAATAAGGGCACAAAGTTCTAAGCCCTTTACTTTTATTCGGAGATATTGTCAGTAAAACGTGTTTATGCTTCAAGTGATGTTTTTATTCGGTATTCCCAGTCGAATGAATCAGTTAGAAATATTATTTCTAAGTTTGATAGCCTCGGTTGACACCATGAAGTGTGATGCTATTAATTGAAAGCTGACCCATGAAACAAATGTGTCTACATGTATATCTTTTTACACCAATTTTTTATTCGACTAACTTTGTTTTCAGGTTAAATTTTTAACTCGTGTGTATCATCCAAATGTTCGTACCGATACAGGAGAAATATGTGCAGATGTGTTAAACGACCATTGGGGACCAACACTTAATGTATCTTTTGTACTTAATACGATTCGCCAGGTATTTACATGTTTCATTCCTTCTAAATTTACACCAACCTTTATTTTCAGCTCAACATTTTTTGCAATTTATCTGATTCTAAAGTAGAAGGTAAAGTTTTAACTAGTGATAGTGCATGTTTAGAACTTTATTTTTAACTTTTTAAATATACAATGAGACTTCAAATGCAGATGCTTCTGGAGCCAACTGCAGAGAGTCCGCTTGAACCTGAGATTGCGAGATTACTTACTGATGACAAGAACCAATTCTTAAAAAATGCTGCAAAATGTACCGCTGATTTTGCATCATAGAGATGAGATATATCTTTAAATCTTATCCAGAATCCAGCTGCATAACTAAGTCTGGTATTTGGGGTGAAGTTTCCTCATGTACATTTATTACCAATATAAAAAACGAAAGGAATCTTTTTTCAGTTGCTTTTTGAAAATATGAGTTCATTTTTTTAGCAAGCCATATAATATAAAAATATTCTACATTTTTTTAATCAATAAATTCTTTGGAGTATATTAGAGATTAAACGGTACATAATAGAGAGTGGGAATGGTTTCGCTGTCGCACTGAAAGAGTACCCAAAGCTGAATATATCTATCTATATGTAATGCATTCCACTCTTATCCAGTTATTTTGGAAAAAAATATTCTAGAATACTTGTCTTACCAACTCAGGCTTTGTCAAATTCAGAATATTTCGTTTTTCGGATTTAATGAAATACTGATTCTCTTACCGAACAATTTTACAAGACAAAATATTGAATTGGCCGCTTTTCAATAGTTGTTTTGTTTAACAGCTAAAACTTGATAGGTTCAAAATTCTTTTTAACTTGATAGTAAGATGTGACATATTAAGTGGCCAGAGAGTGCTTTTTAGAAATCCAAAACTTCTATTTAGAGTTTCTTTCAAGATTTCTAGTAGCTAAACAGTTTACTGCCATAAGATTGGATTCCACTATTGATGTCAATTTTTTTCTGCAAAACCTACAATAATGTGAACTGCACTAATTTAGAATTCACAAAATGCAAGCTTCAAAATTATTGCACCACACTTAACAAGTTAAACTGAAAAAGTTTGAACAACTGCACTGATAATTAATCCACATAATATGATTTGCTTAGTTCAAGGTTAGTGTGGACGGCACACAAATGCCCCCAAACTGGTGTCTAAATATTACATTTTTTCTCTGCCTTCAAAATGAAAATAAGATCTGATTAATATCTCAGAAATTGCTTATAATTCGGTTAGGAATAACTCACAGTTAGTCTATAAAATCACACGACAAAGTTATGCAGGTCTAATTAACGGCAGACTCATTGCAATACTTTTGCAATGTATGTTTGCAAAAACATACTTTTAAATGTACAATGTTATATAGCAATTAAATTTTAGTAATGAAGATTGAATACTATTTGAGTTTTCAATTATTATTTTTTTCTTGAACTCACTTTTTTGGCCACTGGGCTGTCTAGATCGAAGGAATTAGAACCACTAATAGAGTTGCTTTCCAGCAAAGGATGTTATTGGGATGATATTCAACCAGGGTATCCTAAGTTTAGTTCTACTTTTTCTAGCGTAATCTAAAACAGTATGGTTAACACTTATTCTAAAAGTCCGCTGTAATTGCAACAAACAATGTACCGTTCAATAAATATCCTTTTAAAAATTGTAATTCATGATTAGTGAATGTTTCCAAACTGTTTATTAAAATATTAAAGTTCAACTTTAAAACTCAAATATCAACAATTCACGTATTAGCGTAAGTGCAACATTTTTTATTCCATCTTGTACTATGGCTCACTTTCATTCAGAAAGTTCATCAAAGAATTTTGAGATTTTGGGGGTGCACTATTAGTTTTTAACGTGGTCTAGCTTAGCACATGCTTTGATTTCTGTTTCATTTTATTGTGACATTTTCCACTTTAACACATCTTGATATCATGTTGTTTTGGCGCATCATGCTGGATAAAATGTAATATAGCTCACTAACATGAGATCAATGGACTATTCAATATTTTAATTTTAGTATACTTGCTTTTTATTCTTCTTTCTTGCTTTGCTTGCTTGGTGCATAATAGTCTTTGTCAGGCCATACTGCAAACATTACAAAATAACATTGTTTTTCTATCTTTCTTTTTTTAGATTATGAGCTTGCTACTCTTTGCACCACTTTTAATTTTTTGTATTAGCATCTTTTGGCTACCAGGAAGCATTTTTTTCTACTCATTTTTTTAGCCTTTTTTGCATAAGAACTTTTCTGTCTGAAACGTTATTGTGATTTTTAAGTAATATGCTCTGTTTCATTGATTCATGCATAGTGACTTTTTTGCATCAATCTCTCTATTCTTTGCAATTTTAATTATCTGACTCTGAGCCTTGCCAATTTAATTTCACTTTTGTGTTTTCTCATTTACACTATTATTCAATATTCATGAACTTTTTGTGGTTGATTCAAGTAAAATCTGTTTCAAAGGTTTAATTCAATCCTTGCCTTTGCTTTTATTGATTAGATTGCAGTGAATAGTGATGTACTTCTTGTTATAATTTATGTTTTAATGAAAACACAAATATATGAAAAAAAAGATTTGGTAGACAATAAAGCAATAATAACAAATATTGACATCCATATTTAAAGTTGTGTCATTAAATCCAAATTTGAAGTTTAAAAAACATATATTCATCAGTTCACAGTTCAGTATACAGCTTAGTTTCTTCAGTTCAATATTCAATGTGCATAATTCATATGTATATATATATATAGCATGCACAACAAATCTTTAAATCCTTTCATTACCCACACCATAATCTTGACACCCCCTGCACAAATTCTGCAGAATGTTCTGCAGAATATCTTGTGGGAATTCTGTCACCTTGAAACAAATAATGTACGGTTCTTCAGCTACTAAGAGCAACTTCACCCACTTTGCTGTTAGCTACAGACAGCAATTGTAATCTCATAAAACTTCTACTACTTCCGCTTCAGCCACATCAACCTTATCAATTGCATTCCCTCTTCTGAATATCTGAGGCCTCTGCTTCTCCCTGGCATGGCATAGGTAAAGATGTAGGATGTTGATTGCTGCTGACACATTGAAGTCCAAGACACAGCATGAAAATGAGTTATTTTGACAAACTTGCAGCAACTGGTATTGCTCTCCGGTGCCAGGGTCAAGAAGACCCTGCAGCAGCAGGATAGTTTGGATGTGTAAAACTTGTTATGGTCCACAGTGATTACCCTTGAGTCATCTCTCTTAGGCAGAATGTTGGTACAGCGGGGCTACCCTGTCTGGCAGATGGAAAACAAGCAATTCCCCCACACAGTGAACATGTTTTTACATCCCCCTTGAGTTCAGCCACCAGCTTCTCATAGGCTTTTGGAAACTGATATGAAATCTTTCACCTCAAATGCTTGAAGTGCTGAGTATTGTAGAAGGCCATGGTTATTGTGAGATAGGTGAGTACATGACAAATGTGAAATTTCAAGGACTTCAGATGACTTGTCTTGGCAGTTTTCACCTGGCTGTTGAATGCTGCTATCAATGGAGCTTTGCCGGTCCACAGCCTGGAAACCTCACTTTGGTGCATTTACCCTTCTTTTAGGTAGAACTTCCATTTCTGCCATTGAAGGACTTTGTGCTTGACAATATCAGGAGTAATTAACTGTAGCAATTCCATAGTGGCTTGATCATGCATAACTGCTGTGAAGATGGGGTATCACTTAGGATCAACTGCTGCCATGTGATTGGCAGACTTAAATAGCCTGCACACATGCGCATTCTCCTTCATCTTCATTAGCACTTCAGCAGCACACTTAGGTCTTGACACAATGAGAGCACTGCTCAATCTATCCATGACCATAAAATTTTTGAAGTCCTTGTGTTTGGGGCATGTCACTTATCTGATGTCAAAGTAGTAGTTCCATGGATCATGCCCATTAGGTTGCACACCTATCTTTAGGTACTTGTGCAGGTCTGCTAGCACTGTGTAATTGATCTTGATGCTGCTGGGTCTTAGCTTCATCTGCAGGAGGAGAGCAAACAGCTTAAACGCTCTCTCATCCTTCTTGTTTAAGATCTGCTGCTGATTCTAGGTCTTGAGGTCTTGCAGCATGACATGAGTAAGGGCAGGTATGCTTGAGGCTACTTCTTGGAGCATAAAAGGGCCAATGCAGGCTTGCACCTTGTCCCATAGGGACTTCATCCAGACCAACTCAGCAACATAAATAGGGTACTGTCCTTGCTAGAAGCAAGTGTACCTTGCAATGAGACCTGCCTCCAAGAATGGCTCTTCCGTGCTGGCCTATGTGAGCAACTAGATCATGCTTTTAATAATGTGCAACTCATTATCTACAAAGTAGGTTGTACCTATGACCTCTGAATGCTGCTTGATCTTCAAGCAGAATGAACGGATCATCCTGCTGGTCAGAGTGTCCTATGCTGACTGCAAAATTCTCCAGTGCCTGCTGGGCAACCATCATAAGCATTTGCATCATACACAACAGCCTTCCTGGGGCTTAATAATCTTATAGATGCAGCACCTAGTACTGCCTGAGAGTTTTCACAAGAGAGGGGTTACAGCTGTTAAGAAAAAAGAAAAGATTAGTTTATATAATGCGCTGTGATTGTATTCACAGCGCGAGGGAACAAATACAAAAAAAGAAAGGTAAGACAAAGAATTTATTATATGGACTGTTACTTATCACACGCTATAAGAGCGTGCCGCTAGGATTAGCGTACTTCTGCTGGCAGAAGTACAAATGTAGAGAAGTTATTTCAAGGAAGCAAAACACACAAGAGTTTGAAGAATTCCAAAGAGCCTCTTTGAAATCGCAAAGAAGTTTACGGGAAACCAAAAGAAATTCCAATTTCAGTCAGTGATGTAAAAATACTGCAATTGCAGATAGATCGGAAATATTGGTAAAGAAACTTCATGGAATGAACTGTTGGGTTTATAGGACGGATCCTGCAGAATCACGGATAGACGGATTGAAAATGGAAATGAACTATATTGTGATTCAAGAAAGATATGGACGGATACAATGGGTCACGGGTCACAATCTGTAGTGGGGAACTAGAGCAGTAACACAGAAATCCTGACAACAGCACTTACATATCCTGCCACTGCTGAGATTGGCAGTGAGTGAGGTACACTGATTGGAGAATATGAAGTCCATGTTTGGCAGCTGTTCACCTCCATTGAGAAGACAGGTTACATGCAAAGAGACTAGGAATGATGTTTCATATGCAATGAGGCTGCACTTGGAAATGCACTACTGGAACAGTTTGTACATTGTATTACCCCTGCAGAGCTTGATGAAACCTGCCTTGATGGCAGTAAAGATATACTCTTTCTGCCACTTCTTTTGATCCCCAAACACTGGGTTGGCCATATTTTACAAATGTCTGTTAGGAACATGAAATTTGACAGACGCTAGAAAAGTGTAACAAAATTGAAATATTATTACGTACTAGTTATGTTAATAGAAGTGAGAACTTTATCAGCACAACAAAATATAACTCTACTGGCATCTGTACAGCCAACTTAATTGGAATACCATGAATACTTCCATGAAAACTTACTGTAGCTGCAAAGAATAAATCCTTGAGAATAAATTCTTAGTCTCCACCTCCATCTTACATTGTGGTGGTTGCTGATCATAAAAACAGGTAAAAGTTAAAAACTACTGGCCACATCTGACCACAACCAGTGTGTCACCAGCTGTTAGGACTTCAGTAGATATAGTTGTACAGGTTTGAATCAAGGAATGGTTCTCAACTCTTCAAGTGCTGGGACAAATTCTTTGTTGTACATTTTATGTTTTATTACAAATATTTATAATTAGTACTACATTGCTTGTAGTCACAGTAGTAGTCCAGATGTTTGCATATTTTGACTCAGTTTATTTAGTATTATATTGCTTCCGTTTCAGTGGCATAAACAACATCTTATGACATGTGTTTCCTGTTAATTTTTTCTTGTGCTCAAACTCTTTGTGGATATCCCAAATTTTGTCCGTTCAATTATTACTTTTGTTGTCAGTTTTGACTTTTTCCCATCAACACGTTTTGGCAACCAGTTCTTGACAATAGTCCCCAGTCACTTGTGTCAAGAGGATCTTCCAATAGTAATGGGCTAGAAACAATTTTTAAATTCAAAACAAATATATTCCCAAAAGTTAATCCTGTCAAAAATGATGAACTTTTTAATAATGATTTCTTAGAAAAATTTGAAAATAGTAAGTTCCTCATTCCTAAATATCATGATTATTGCAATGTATTTTTAAAACAAAAGCCAATCTACTACCCAAACATCAAAAGTTTGATATAAAGATAGATATAGTTCCGGATAAACAAGTACCATGGTATCCTATTTATCCCCTTTCTGAAACTGAATTAAAGGCATTAAAGGGTTACTTTGATGAACAGTTAAAAAAGGGTTTTATTTGGCCATAATTTCTTGCTGATGCACCTATTTTTTTTGTTATTAAGAGAGGAAAATTATGTCTAGTGATTGATTATTGTGGTTTGAATGAGGTGATAGTTAAAAATAGGTGCCTCTTACCCTTAATTCATGAAATGCTATATCATTTTTCAAAAATCCCCATTTTTTCAAAAGTTGACTTGAGGAGCACATATAATTTGGTACAAATTCAAGAAGGAGATGTATGGAAAAGAGTATTTTGTTGTAGTTTTGGTCATTACAAATATGGGGTAATGATGTTCGGCTTGACTAATGCACTTGCAGTTTTCCAGAACCTAATGAATAAAATACTGCATGATTTCCTTGATGTATTTTGCATGGTTTACCTGAACGGTATACTAATCTATTCCAAAGACTCTGTTCAATATTTAGATCATGTCCGCCAAGTTTTGGAACAATTGAAGACAAATTGGTTATTTGCAAAATTGGAGAAGTACTCATTTCCAACAAATTGAATTGATTTTCTGGGTTACATTTCACCGGATACGGGTATCAAAATAGATCCCAAAAATATATTTAGTATTGACATGTTGCCCATTCCAAGAAATGTGAACACATTACAATCATCTTTAGAATTTACTAATTTCTGTTGTAACTTCATACCTGACTATTCAAAGACAATCATTTCCTTGCTGAAATTATTGAAAGAGAATCAGAAATTTGTTTGGACAAATTTGTGTACTATGGTATTTCAGACTTGAAACAATGATCTCAAATCAGCTGTCTTACATCATCTGGACAGTGGATAAGTTTACTGTGGAAACTCATGCATCTGACTATGCTACTGGTAGGGTATTATTGCAAGAGATTAAAGACCAATTAAAACCCATTGCATACTATTTGAGGAAACTTTCACTGCCCGAGATTAGCTACAAAGTGCATGACAAGGAACTTTTAGCTTTAGCTGCATATTTCTATCAATGAAGACTGTTTCTTTTAGGTACTACTGCATCAGTTCAAGTTACAACAGACCACCAAAACCTGTTACATATCTCTACCTTAAAGAAGTTGAATTAATGACAGGTACAATGGTCCCTCTTTTTTTCTGATTTTATTTTTCAGATCACTTTTTGACCAGGTACTCAAGGAGCAAAACCCGATGTATTAAGTTGAAGAGCTGATTATCAGCTTCAATCGAATAAACTTCAAGTTAAAGGCCAAGAGCAGATTTTGCTGCAGAAGGACAAATTTATATCAGGAGCAACTCATAAAACTGATGTGTTGACACTTTTGGAAAAAATTAAGTTAGCCCAAGCAGAAGAAGGACTATTTGAGAAGTCTTCTAATGATAAACATTATACAGTTGAAGACAATTGTCTTCCATTTAGAGATAAGATTGTCATTTTTGTTCAGTAAAATTCACAATTCTTGAGACTTGTCACAACTCCCCTTTTGCTGGCCATCCTGAAGCTTAGAAAACATTTGAATTGTTAACATTCTCATTGATGGCCTACAATTTGAAAGGATTGTAATGCCTATATAGATTCATATGAGCTTTGTGCTTGTTCAAAACTGGATTGCAAGAAACTGACTGGCCCACTTTTACCATTGCCTATTCTGCCTTGCTCATGGCATTCAATTTTGATGGATTTGATTACCAATCTTCCTCCAATAGGGGGGGGGTAGACTTCATATTGGTCCTCATGGATCAATTTTCAAAAGTGGCTCATTTCATTGGATGTACTAAGACAACTAATTCATTCTGATTGGTTGAATTACTTATGCAGCATTTTGTTAGACTACATGGTTTTTTGTGCAATATAGTATCTGATTGTGGGTCAATATTTATATCAAAATTTTGGTCCAGTTTTCTGAAATATTATGGTTTTACAGTCACTTTCATTTGTTTATCATTCCCAAACTTATGGCTAGACAGAATGAGCTAACCAAGACTTGAAAACGTACCTTCAAATGTTTTCTGACCAAGAACAGTTGAATTGGCTGGCAAATTTACCTAAGTCAGAATTATGTTACAACTCAAGATTTCATTTAAGTATTCAAATGTCACCTTTTTGTGCAAACTACAGATTTAAAATCATTTTCTATGGATCAACTGAGTTATTGTATGTATCTCCACCCACAGTTCAAGACTTTATTAAATCTATTTGAGAGAAATTTGGAATCACTTTTGAAGAGTTAAAATCTGCAAGTGATTCAGCAAAATATTTTGCAGATTGGAAACAATGCAATCAAGAATTTCAGGTTGGTAATTAGTATATCTAAACAAGCATAGTATTGAAACTACCAGGCCATACCCTAAACTTGATTGGAAAAAGATTGAATCTTTCCAAATTGTGAAGAAGATTAATTTAGTTCTATACAAGTTGAAGCTGCTATCTAGCATGTTGAGAATTCATGATATTTCATATTTCCTTACTGTTACCGCACAAGATAGTTGATGATCCAAAAGGAAAAAGATTTGCTCCACCACCTATCTACATTGACAAATCTGGGGAATTATTTGAGGTTTGAAGACATGTTGGATGTGAAGAAGGTTGGCGGACAATCTCACTCTCTAATATCATGGAAAAGCTACTCTGATGGAGAAAATTCTTGGGAACTGGAAGAAAACTTAATAAACTGCTGCAAACTGATTGAAGACTTCAAGAACCGGTTCCAAAACTGTATGGAAACTATGGCAAGGGGAGAAAATATTAGGAACTGATTTGTATGCCGTGTTTTCTATTTAAAGATAGTTTTTTGATAATCGTTTATCCTAAAATACCTATTGTTGAATGTATTGCTGGGATAAGTCTTGGCAATACATTATGGCGTTTACTAAATATATTATTATTTGCATTCTCATTGCATTTTCTGTTTTTGCCTTAGTTGCATTCATTTGATTAAAAATTTAACAGGAAGAGCATTAAAGCTAAATAATGAATCACTTTCTCATAGACAAGTTCTACAGATGCTGAACAATCAAATCCATGGAAAAGTTGCTGGCATGATCATTTACTTGTATAGACATTTTTGTCACTGGCACTATTTGTACCACCCCAAACTTATAGTTAGTTTCTAGTTAGCATTGATAGCAAGAAATGTTGTCTAGAAATTAAAAAATGAGCACGCAAAAATTTTGCTGATGCTAGAAAAGGATATGAGTATAGAACTATTGAATTAAATAGGCTTGAATGTCAAGTAGGTACCTCATTGCCTACCAGTTGACAATAGGTTATGTGCAAATACCTTTTCACAAAAATAGCATTAAAAAAACTTTTTTTATAAATGTCATTGTAGAAAGAAATAAAGTTGCAGCAAAATAATTACCATAATCTTTTTCTTTCAAGTCAGTTATATAGGCAGAATTATAAGTATTTATGCATAAGCAATTTACATGCACTACCAGATTTTTTTTAATTGCAACTCCATTGCACATTCTACAAAAGTACTAATATATACATGCAGCCATTTTTTCATCCACTTTTTTTCACTTAACCTGAAAGCTGTATTATGTATGCCAATCAGTTTATATTTGAATTTATATGCAGCCACTTGTTATTCAAAATCAAATGATATAAACATCAGTTTCGAAACATATTTGTAGCTTTAGAAATATATACGTAATATTTTTCAAAAAGAATAAATGGAGTAATGAAGATATAAGTATTCTTGGCATTTAAATCAGAACCTCCAACAAGCATGATGCTATGCACACTTAAAAACCAAATCTACTGTTTGTTAGCAACTATGCAACTAGAAAATCAATCGCAAAGAATAGATATGTAAATTTGAAAGAGGTTAGCTCTAGAAAGGTGGAAAAGCAGTTTTACAATCAGATTTAAAGATGTAAAGTTGCAATATATTGTAAAAGGCAGAGAAGAAAATGAATATTTTCTAGGTCAAGTAAAACTAAAGTGCCAGCAAATTTTTTTACATAAAATAAGTTTACATGAAAAGAGTCCAATAGATTCAAGTTAATGAACATTAAGTTGACCAACATAATCAAAATGGTAGCACAATGCTTACTCTCACCTTGTGTTTAATAAATGTAACATTATATTGATTCTTTGCTTTCAAAATATTTGGGTTTAGCTGCAAAGTTCCTGCTATAAACACAGGAAGGATAATATCTAGCTTCAGTAATGAAACATTTTATCACTGAAGCTGGGTACATTACTATTCATAGTAGAAAAGATGAAAATGAATGAACAGGGCAGAATATTCCTCCAACAGCTAAATGTTCAAAATGTACACTAGGTGTCAGGAATTAACCCGTAATACGGTTAATCCCTTATCTTTGTAGTTGCAGATATTCTGACAATTTGAAATATGTTCTCAAAAAGAATGTTCTCTTTTTGAGAACATGATGCTTCAGTTTCTAGTTTAGTGTTGCATTTGAGGAGTGATCTCACTTCTTGCAACACAGGTTAAGAATAATATACCTGTTCTAGGCTGTTACCCTCTTGTGTTGTTCTCTTGTGTCCTCATCTCTAGCCTCTGCATCTTGACACTAGGGTAGAGCACTAAAAGTAGTTCTTCTGTGAACTTTTTGGCTGGTATATATGAATAGATATCTAGTCCAAATAAAAATGGATATATTTTACACTGCTGATAAGAACCCCATACCAACCACAAAAGTTTTGGTCATAGTTCTACAAATTGTGACTTTACAAAGCATTTCTGCGCATATGGTCTTGCAAACTCCTAATCAATATTTTTCTTCTTCCATTAAAGATGTTGTTAAACATTGAAAATCCATTTTTTTCTTTCATTACTGTTAGGACTACAACAATGCCTTAGATCCGCATGTTCCAGAATATTCTATACTTTATGTTCTGTTCCATATATTC
>JAULBW010037244.1:0-68411 GCA_032358265.1 Vaucheria bursata | reverse complement strand
TTCTTAAACTGAGAACAGAAACAATGACGCAGCTAACACAGTTATAAGATTAACCGTTAACCGGTTAATTCCTAACAACAACTTTGCAGTAAATCATTTCTCTTGCTTTTGACAATACCATGCTATGGTGTATAATATTACTAGAGCAGCATCTGAAACTATCACTATTTGGCAGTAGGCTTATGCTGTTTAAAAAAAACAAGTTTCATAGTTGTTCACCACTCACTTGCTGCATTAATATAATTATATTTACATGTTTACTTTGCTTTTTTTGTATTTTCCCATTTTTTGTTGAAGTTTATGATTGCACAAGGTTGTTATGATATCATTATTCACACTGCAATAGAATGTTTTGATAACTGCAGGTCCATTCCATCCTAATTCCACTGCCAGACACTGAAATTGGAAATTTATTAGGTCACTGCACAGTAACTCTGATACAAATCCATAATCTCTCAAGCTGCCTGGCATGAACAATTAACATCCCCAAATGCAATACAAAAGGAATCTCTAAAAGCAAGGTAAAGACACATAATGAGATGGTTGCTTAACAGAATAGTCCAGCTGAATTCAGCACTGGGTAACAGATAATCAGGATACTTGCCAGTCCTGCAATCTTTTTAAAATTATAACAGCATAACTGTTCAACTATGTTTATGTTTGCCAATATTTGTCTATACCTTTTCTCACATTTTTGTCACTTTTACCACATTGCGCATATTATTCCAACTGCACCTTAATACCAAATCCTTTATGTTAACACCTTTGCTACAATCCTTAATTGACTTCCTTGTTCTACACCTTCACTATTTGCAATGTGTCATCTTTCTTATGGCTAATTAGGAACCTCTTTGATCATTTTCTGAACAGTTATGTAACCAGTTCAACCGACAAAAGACCAATCCTACTTTTACCATTTTCTCTAGAAATTTTTCTTCACTATCTTTTCTTCTACTTCAAACTTCATTTCAACTGGTTGGATGTTATTCCAGAACCATCATTAACACTATATTTCTGCTTGATTCGGCTTTATTATCAGTTACCCCACTTTACTCTACTTTATTTCCACCAGAGATTATATCTAAGAATTACTTCAATAACTTTAGAATAGTCACAAGCTTACCTATGAAAATTATTGGATTTATTTATAATGTAAAAGGTTCAGTGAGATTCAGCAAAATTTACTGGAGAGCCAGTTATAAGGGCACTTCAAGAGGGTATACCTTAGGAGCTAGCGGGAACATGTTAATATGTTCTGTCTCATATTTTTATCTACTCTTCAAAGTTCAATAAAAACTTCTATATTTTATTAAATTTTATATTTGCTTTACTGTTTGTCTTCCTTCTGTCATACATTGGACTTGACCCCCTCAACTGGGCTACATTGCACATAGATAGGTATATTTAGTATATTATACCACTATATTTTTCTTCTTCCATCTCAGCACAGATTCAATGTGAAGAGCACCTTAGATCACTTGAAAACATAGTTCAAATGTTGAGCCTTAAATACTACATTAAACTGCAATGAGAATTGTTCCAAACTTTTTTCTTTCTCCTGTAAAAACATCCAGAAACGTAAGTTTCAGTTCTTTCTGATTCAATACAATACAGTTTATTAAACTGACATCTCTTTCTGTATTATTAAATTTTTCCAAGTAGGACTAATATAAATTGACTCTTTTGAGCTTCTAGCTCTTCATTCTTCCTTGCCGGCTTGTCAATTTTTTCAACAACTTTTTGATGTATCCAGGCATTATTTCATTGATTTATTTTCATATTAAACATTAAATTTGAAGCTTGAATATTTTTGACAAGGTTAGTTTTTCTCAGCAAATTGTAGGAACCAGGATATGTAAACATAAACCATTGATTGCACAAAGAACAGAAAGTGCTAAACAGTGCAGGTATAATAGTATATAATTAGTTCTTTATCATGTGTTGCTTAGAATGACTTTCATGAACACTCATAATAGATTTGCTATTTTAATAGAAGACAGCATTATGCAAATGAAGTCAATAAAACAAATAAGGCACAACTATAAAAGCATGGTGCAATGTATTAGATCCTGACAACAGCAATTTAATTTTGATACAAGTACCATAGTACTACTATCTAAATTAGCAGAAGCAGTTAATGGATTAGCTGTTTAATAATACAAAAGTAAAGTGTTCAGGTAGATGTATAAATACTTATAGCATACTTAGGAATAGTATTGCCAAAGTTCAGTTAAATAAGTATAAGTAATGTATTTTGTCTAATTTAAAATCCATATATTTGGGGGTCTAGATGCTAATTGTGTACTTAGTGCACAATACAAATTTGGTTCTAAAATGTAAAAGTCTGTATATTACAGTGATATTTACATGTTACTTATAGTACATTATTATAAACTTTTTGAAGCAAGCAGTTGTGGCATAATACAGAACAGTATGGTACATAATTATATAGTTGGTGGTTAATAGTGTAATGCAGTAAAAAAATTCCCAGATCAAGAATTTGTAGTCAATTTCAATTGCCATGAAAACAATGTAGCAGCAAAACAGTAATAAAATTGAATCATTGAAGAACTTTACAAAAATATGATTTTCACAGATTTTGTTGGCAAATTTTGTTTGCAAAGTAGGAAAAAACTTCAATTACTTCCAACACTAAGATAAGTAGCTAGTATAAATTTTACCATGCAAAAAGTTTGATTGAGTTTTTTCATTTGCTATATCTCTTAAATCTAGTTCCAGCATTTTGTTATATTTTTGGTATCAAATTGCAGCATGTGGTTTTAATCTGAGTTCTAAAACAAAATATCTTTGACCAACAATGTGAAATTTAACGATTTTTTAGAAATTGAGTTAAATAGTAGATCTCAAAGAGTCTTGGGCTGAGTTAGCATAACATTATTTTTGTCTTAGAAATTTTCAAATAATGGATTTTTCATTAGTACTTTTGCAACTAAAAATTTAATTACTATTGATACTCTACATGAAAGTATTCGTTTGAGGGTATAAAATGAAGTTGAAATGATTATAATGTTAAGACTCCATGTACTGCTATCAAGCTAGTTTGAAATATATAAATTTTTAGTAAAAGGAATGCACAGTGGTGCTGGTATACCTCCCTGGAGTGTTTGCTTTACTGAATGAAAGTTTGCCATTCTTGCAGTTTTTGCTCCAATGTGGTAGTTATGATCCATAACCGAGGATAAACTAGCTTGTTGATTTAATAGCTGCGGTACCCCAGTATTAGAAAACGTTTCTGTGAACATTCCTAGTATTTCCTCGTTTAATTGATTTGTCATTTATTCTGCACTGCAACAAGAAAAATATAAATTTGTTTAAAGCTATTCTATTAGTGATGAAATTATCTCTTCATTAGAAGATATCCACACCCTTTCGGTACCAAATATGTTAAATCCATAAAAAATTTGCTTATTTTATATTTATTAGTCATTCTTTCGGCTTGAAGAGGGCTCGAAGAACTAAAAGCTTATTTTGTCACCACAAAATATCCCGCAATCACATACTGTTGAGATTAGATACAAAATTTAATTAGATCACAATATAGGATTGCATTATCAGCAACGGTCGACAGAAAAAATAAATGGAGGAATTCAGTGAACTTCAAAATCGAATTGATCGTCTGCAGCACAGTATTGATGTCTCAGAAGCTGAAGAAGTGATTTTGGTACAAGAGAATGAAATGCTAAAGAATGAGCTTGCTATAGAGGAAGAAGCTGAATGTCGGAGGCGCTTGACTTTTTTACAAGTGCAACAACTATGTACAGATTATGAGGTCAAGCACAATAACTTTTAGTGTTTTCTTGAGGAATATTGAAAATGTATATTAAATGCATACCTAGTTGACTACGGTAAAGCGGCAAGAGCATCTAGCGCGGCTTAAACGGGAAATATTGAATCTAGAAGCTAAGTTTGCCAATTTAAGTGTCCATTCAATAACCTCTCAGGTATGTTCGTAAATTTACGCCCCGTTACTTTTGCTTGAATGGATATGTATTTAACACGTTTTTGTCTGTTTCGTATAGATGGAAAATTGCGTTCAGCATAGAGAGTTACGACTGGATGAAATAAGTTTCCATGTTGAAGAGAGGTCAGTTTTTGAGCGGTGGTTGAAACAGAAGGTATAAAATAGAGCGTTGGGTCATAATTAGACTAGTTACTGGTAATATACCTCAACTGTTATATAGACCTAACATTTTTAAATTGGTAGCATGCTAGTGCATTGACAAAGTTGGAAAATGCTGATGAAGAGGATGTCATGTGCAAGCAAAAAATGGACCAGGTCCAGAGCCAGGCAAGAAGTTGAATAATTTACCATTTTAGTTCACCAATAAACATTATATTATTGTCATGTGGGTATCTGTTTTTCTTTGTCGCACTTTAGTCAAGAGAAATAGAAGATAGAGTAACAGCCGCCAAGAAAGAATTAGAGAAAATGTGCTGTACAGAAAGGGAACACTCAAGTTTAGCCACACTCAAGGTGGATTTTAATGCAAATTGCGACATATATTTTACAAAGTCAAATCAATAAACTGTAATTTTTTCTATTATTATGTTATTAAGATTCAATATTTGATATCTTCCAAAATAAAAATCTTCAATATATAGAATGAAGCACCTTCAATTGTTTACATTACAATACAGGAAGAATGGGAGAGGCTAAGCTGCTTAATACAGCAAAGCAAAAATCATTTAGTTGATATAGGAAAGCGTCAGGTCAAATTTATCATCAGACATGCATATAAAGCATTCGTGTCATTCAATTCTTTTATTCAGGTCCTTGCTGATAAGCAGCTGCACGAGGAAGAAAAACAAAATCATGACCTTGAGGAATCGCTTGAAAAACTTAAACGCAACTACAAAATTAATACTAAGAAGAAGAGTGCAATTTCATATGCAAATGCCAGTGGAAATAGCTCTAAAGCTCCTGGAGAGTCTGACCGGCCATCTTTATGGAGTTAAGGCTTCGCCTAATCTGGACTATGGAAAATGTATCGAAACGCACCCATTGATAATGAATGTTTTTCAAAAATGTAAGTAATTTCAAGGATTTTGCACCCTATATCAGATTGATTATTAGTTCAATGGGCTATATTCAGATGTCCCATGCCATGCAATATGCAGTGGACTGAATATAAATATTTCAGAGCTGGAAATTAATAAATACCTTTTTAGTCCAACATCTTTATTTTAATGTAAGATGGACTAATTTACATGAACATGTGATTCAGGCACCACTAGATATCTTGCTTGTTTGCCCAAGTACTTTTACAACCTAGATCTTGTAGCACTTAAAGAAATTTCTGCACATTTTCAAAGTATTCATTAAATTTTCGGCGTTATGTAGCATATAACATCTAATATATGCCAATGCACATAAATCATTTATGCATGCTTTGGAAAAATGTACTTTATGAACATAAACCCTTCATACAATTTTCAAGAAAAAACATTTACCCTGTACATGTTTGGTCAGTTTTTCACTTAAGGGTTTGAATTCTTTGTTCTACATTCAATTTACTAAATCTAAAATTAAATGTGGGGATATATGTCTCCCAATCAATCCCATCTCAGCATGTTATGATTTCTTAATGGATGGAAAAGGAACACGTAACTCAAGCAATGATGCAAATTCACTAAATTCAGTACCACATATATTCCTTTGCTACATTGTTGCTAACATGATCTCTTTCCCAATATGAATGAGGCAAAGAACGTAAAAAGTTCAAAATTTGTTTTGAATGGCATATTTCATACTGCCAGGCCACAATATGTAATAAAAATGATAATTATGCAAAATTGCAATTTCGAAACAAAAAAAATCATAAATCTCTAACTATAATATATTATTGGGAGACATAAATATAGCTGAGGAATTCATATGCTTCAGCTAGGACTTAAAGTTATGCATTGCGCTAGTGGAGATGCCAATCAGCAAGATAATGCCATCTGTACGTGGTTCGTGATCAAAATTTTTATGTAACTTGGCATGTTTATCCGTTTTAACTGCAGATACAACATCTATCAAAAGATACGTTTGAACCGTCTGTAGATTTGGCACATCGTTTCGGAATACTTGAATTACTACATAAATAATCTATTACTTCTCCATGTTTACCATGACTACTCCAGTCAATTGCTGCTTGCGTGCACCCTTCTTTTCTATTCTCAGCGAGCCACTGGACGATGGACAAGTGCCCACGTGCAGCAGCCCAATCAATAGCATTTGTTGAGCAACCATACCCATGTTTATTTAACCACTGAACTACTTCTAAATGACCATTACTCGCAGCATTGTCCATAGCTCGTTTTGTGCCACCTTCTTTTCGGTTGAAATGAAGCCACTCGATTACATTGAGGTGGCCGTGAAGAGCAGCCTGGTTTATGGCTCGTGCTGTACAACCCTCACAGCGATGAGCATCTAGAAATTTTACAACTTCTAAATGGCCATTCGCGGCAGCAACATCCATTGCTTCTCTGGTGCAACCTTCTAACCGATTGATATGTAGCCACTTCAATACCTCTAGATGTCCATTTCCAGCAGCCCAATTCATTGCTCGCTTTGTGCAGCCTTGATTTCCCATGGCATGCAAGAATTTCACTACTTCCAGGTGCCCATTTGCAGCTGCCCAGTCAATGCTATTGCTGTTGATACGCATCCCTTCACGTCTATACTTAGTGAGCCACTTTAATACATGCAAATGGCCATTTTTCGCAGCAAACCACATTGCATTCCCAGTGCAACCTTCATTGCGGTTTTGATGTAGCCATTCGACAACGTCTAAATGGCCATTTCCTGCTGCACCATCCATGGCTTCAGTCGTAGCGCCTTCGTACCTGTTTTCGTGAAGCCATATGACAACATCTAGGTGACCATTTGTTGCCGCTCCATCAAATGCTTTTTCAGTGCAACCAACTTCTGGCTCATTTTCATGTAGCCACATGACTACATCGAGATGACCTTCACTAGCGGCTTCATTCATTGCAAATTTCGTGCAACCTTCATTCCTATGGCTATGAAGATATTTTAGAACATCAAGATGACCTCTACTCGCTGCACCATCCATTGCGGCAACTGTTGCTGATGGAAAACCACGCCCTCCACTTCTATGATGAAGTTCACGAACCAATTCAAGGTGACCTTCTCTTGCTGCTCCATTGATGCTCAAGTGTGTATAACTTAACGGAGCGCCTAAAGATTCCTTAAGAAGGATTAGCTGCAGATGTCCGGAGACAGCTGCATGATCTGCATTCCAATAATTTTTAAATGAAACGCCATCTTGATAAGATAGCAGTGCATCCCATATTTTTTTCTCATTAACAATAGTTTCTAGCAGTGAGGGCAAACGTGTGCTCGAATCCGTGGACATATCTATAACTCTCGACAATCTATTAACTTACTATGCTTTATTATTATTTCTCTTAAATACACCAATTCTTTATGATTGAACAGGAGATGTAATTGACATAACTTCTCGATAACTTTTAATTGAAGGGTTCAAACGGCTTCTTGAAACTTTCCACGGACCAATGAAAACATTCAAAAATTCTGCTTATGATGCATAATTAATGAGTGGAAAGTCACTACCTTAGAATTATAGGCTGCTACTCAAAAATTCTTTCTTTAAAAGGTACAAAACCTTTCAAAAAAATTTCCCGTTGAAATTTGTTTATAATGAGGTAGAAGTTGTGTGGAAGTTTTTGAAGTATATTAGTGCGGTCTTTTATGAAACGGGTTTTGTTCTAGAGTTATGGGGTTCGTGTAAAATTATCTAATTTATTTTGTACTTGAAAATATCAACAGGTGATTTGCGTGCAACCCATAAATCTAAGAGTCTTTTCTTTCAATGCATTCAGCAATTTTGAAATTGATGCAGGCTCTCTGTGAAATCGAAATTTCATAGGCATGATAGGTGGAAGCGTAGCATATAGAGTTATACATGTGCATCAACCACAAAAAAAAGTCAATGAAAATAGAGCAGAAGCTTAAGAACAATGCTTCAAAAATTAGGCCTGCCTTGAATAGAAGCAATAACGTGAAATGGAATCAGTTACAAACCAATACCACTAGTAATAATTACAAAAAGAAATGGAATCATACAATTGTTGCAGCTGAAATATATTGATATTGAAATTAGGTCCAAGTGGATAATACTGGTCAAAAAGAAGGATTCAACTGTTTGCCATTTTCATTACAATCTAAGAAAAACTTTTATACATATCAGTCTTTTGGTTTTTAATCAAAAATATGCAAAGCAATTTCCAATCATCACAAACAATCCCATAAACATCAGCAAGTTTAAAACTGTATGGAGTTAATTCCTTTAGTGATGAATTCAATTTTTATAGCTGCGGTTAGTTTTCATTTATGATATTCAAAGTAAATTGGTTGAACAGATGCCAGTAGAGTTATATATTTTGTTGAGTTGATAAAGTTAGCTCGCTTCTATCAACATAATTAGTGCAATAACTGCACACATATCTGTCAGTTTCTTGTGCTTTGTTGTATTTCACATTTCTAACAAAAACTCAGAACAAATTTTCAGTTTGAACATAGAATTTATGCATATTCAAAATGCAGTTTGTACACCAATGTATCCTCGTTGACTTCAAAAAATCCATAAAATGTAATTAACTGTGCGCTTCTCTGAAGAAACTAATTTGATAGCATGTTGAAGACACTATTTTAGCAGCTTTGAATAATTGACTCTATAGCTAAATAATGACACTTATTAAGTCCAGTACTTATCATTGTAGCTTGAGAGAGATTCAATCTAATTGGTAGCAAATAATGCAAGGTACTGAATGGAAATTTTTATTGTCATATGATTTTGCTATCAACTGAAATAATTCTTACAAAAAATGAAAATGATGTACTTTTAGTGGATACAAAAAGAGAAATTTATAAGAATGAGCTTGCTGCTAAAAATTCAAAATTAGTCATCATTTTTGGTTGCACAATTTTTACTTTCCCCATCATCAGCTTTCTCATTCATTACTTTTATCAAAATGAGATTGTTAAGTTGGATAATGATTGCAAACTAATAATATGATAATGGTGCCATTGCCAGCCATAAAAATCAGAATCATTCTCATTGCCATTTTTGTGAAATAAAGTAATACAACACGCAAACAAACAAGACAATAAAAACAAACTGATAAGAATAGTATAGTAGTTATATATTTATATGTGTACGTGAGGGGAGCTTCTCTGAAACTAGCGATGATACTCTGCACAGTAGCAGGGTAATCGCAATGAAAACAGAGAAGAGTGAGAGATGTTTTCAATAAGTAAATGTTAAGCACAGGTTGGCCAGATATTTAGTTACGGGGTTACTCCGCCAGGCGTTTGTTGGAGATGTCAGTTTGGGAAACACCGAAAAAATACTTTGTGGAAATAATGAAAGATGGTGTAGATGTTGAAGACGTGGGTATCGTTGGAAGGATCTTTGTCGTATATAGGATTATAGATAAGGAGTGTACTCCTGTATTGTGACAATTTTCAGGTAAATTTTAAAAATTGATATTCAGTAAAATATACATAGTATACACAGCTTTATTGCTAGGAATGTAACACGTAATATGAACACAAGAAATCTGTGACAGAATACATATATTATTACATCCTAAATTGTATTAACAGAAGTGAGATAACTTTATCAACACAACAAAATATCACTTACTGAAACTTGTTCTCATAGGCTAAACTGAAACTTCAACATGGTATCAGAAGGAATGTACCACAGCTACAGATAGAATCATGTCCCTTAGGGGTTAACTCCTAACACCTTTACATAGTCGCCAACTTGATATATATTATTTTATCATTACTTTGTTGTTTGCTTTGTGTCAGGAATCAACCCGTAATACGGTTAATCCCTTATCTTTGTAGTTGCAGATATTTTCACAATTTGAAATATGCTCTCAAAAAGAATGTTCTCTTTTTGAGAACATGATTGTTCAGTTTTTAGTTTAGTGTTGCATTTGAGAAGTGATCTTACTTCTCGCAACACAGGTTAAGAATAATATACCTGTTCCAAGCAGTTACTCTCTTGTGTTGTTCTCTTACATCCTCATATCTAGCCTCTGCATCTTGACACTTTGTCATAACTATTTTTCTTGCTGTCATACATTGTTTCTCTATACATTCTTCACAATTTGAACCAAATGCATTTATCAATTTGATTTTGTTAGGAATTGCTAATTTAGAGTTTACATGTAACCAGTAATCAACAATAGCAAGAAATCCAGAAGAAATACACACAATCAATAATACATAAATTTTTGTTTACATGCCAAAAATAAATCTTAACGCAACACAACTTAAGTGAACACATTTGAGAAAATGTACACACAAGACAAATCAAGTCAATAGAGTCATGACTCCATAACAAATCACATTGCAAAACAGATCAAATCCTGACAGATTACTTAAACTATGCTAGATATTAATTCCTGCAGAGGACTTTTGAAAATTATTTTGACAATGACATTTTTCTGGTGTACAATAATATTGATGAACAGAACAAATGGCCAGTATAAAGCTAATTATGCTACATTTCATCACAACTGCCTGCATCACTAGCTACAACATACTTTAAACTGTAGCCTTTCTTAAAACCAGATTGTTGAATGATGGAAGAAGAAAGGGTATAGTAATATAATATATTATTAGTACCATTATAGATTAAGTAGCTCTGTGGAGTAATGTCCAATTTATAGTAGAGGGCAGACAAACAGCAAAGCAAAGATAAGATTAATTAAAATATAATAGTTTTATTAAACTGATGAAGAGCAAACATATACACAAGACTTAGCCAATAAACATGTCCCTATTAGCTACTGCAGTATACCCTCTTGAAGTGCCCTTGAAATTGGCTCTCTGGTGAATCTTGCTGCATCTTTTGCTCCATAATTAAATGTGGTAATTTCTATTGATAAGCTTGTGACAGTTCTAGAATTATTTAAGAAATTCCAACATATTGTCTTTGATGGAGAGAAAGTGGATCAATTAATAATAAGGCCAATTCAATTGGAATTATAACTTTGATGACAACTCTGGAATAATATCCAGCCAGTTGAAGCGGAGTTTAAAGTGGAATAGAAGACAGTAAAGAGGAGTTTTTGGAGAGCATAATGAAAATAGAATGATTCTTTTGTCGGTTGAACTGGTTGAAGAAAATAATCGAAGTTTCCAATTAGCCACAAGAAAGGTGACGCATGGCAAATTGTAGAGGTGTAGAACAAAGGATTTTGGAAAGGACTGTGATAAAGGTGTTAATATAGAGGGTCTGACATTTAAGGCACAATTAGGATAAAAGGCGCAATGAGGTCAAAGGGGCAAAAAGGTGAGAATGGTGCACGTGAATTATAAGCAATCACAGACAAACATTTATGAACATAGTCAAGCAGTTATACCATAACAATTTAAAAAGATAGCAGAACCGGCAAATGTCCTGACACAGATAAACTGCAATACTCATTTGTAATGTTCATAAAAAATGGAATCAAAGACATAGAAGTATACAATAAAACAAATAAGAAGCAAACTGGAACAAGAATGACAAAGAAAGTTAAAATCATTAAGTGGAACAAGAAACAAATAAAAGATCAATTGGAAATCATCCGCAAATTATTGCACTTCTACCAGCAAGTGGAAACACAAATTGTAAACAATATCTATATATAAACTCAATTATATCTAATTGATAGTAACCAATATTTATATAAATATTTAACAAATACAAGATAGCATATTTCACACAATTGCATACACAACTATGCACATGTTTAAGCAAAGTATGCATCTAAAGTTCTAGATCTTAACAGTACTGTTTTTATGCAGTAATTGAGTCATTTTAAGATCTATGGCTAAGATTACATCATCAGTTATACTTTGGCAGCAAAATACTCTTTTAGTCACCCAAGGCCCTAAAATAAAGTATTTGAGTAGAAAAATGAGGATGCAGCACTATGAGACACGATGAATTCATTTCCCATCTCAATTAGCAAAATAATCAATGTTTAGCTTGAAAGTTAAAGGACATTATTGATATTAGAGCAAAATGTTTAGTAATATTTGATTGGCAACAGTGATTTTTGGCTGACACAAAAATTTGCATTACTATTCCAAAAATGAAATCCCATACATCAGTAGCAGAGCTTTTAATGCCAGTATGCCAACAATATTTTCTAAGTCACTACATGTGCCAACAGAAGCATCAAATCCCAAGTACTTGCTGCTGCAACATGAAGCCAATAGAAAGTGGTCTGAAGCATCTGGTGAACATATGATCTATATTGCAGTAACACAATACTTATGTTATTTGAAGTGCAATGTCATAGTGTTAATGCAGTTGTGCTAGGCAATTAAGCCAGTAGTTTTCAGCACATCAATACGGATAGTACCAAAAATCTATTCATTTTTCTTTATTGCATTTAAAACTTTTCAAATACTAGAGAAGTAGATATTTTTTCTGATTAGTTTTCTGACAGACAGTCAATAAGAGGCAAGAAAACTGTTACTGGCTCCAAGCACCAAAAGCACAACATCAGGCAATGTTGATGATGCAAGCAAGCTAAATATTAAGAAATCTTAATGAATGCAAATACTGGAAAAGCACAAACCACACTATGTTAATGTATAGATTTAAATTCAATAGTTAAAGATTTGACATGATACATCCAGGGGATTAACATATCTTGGGATTTGCCTAGATATATCAGCCCTGTTTAAATTGCCTCATCTTTCTTAAAGGGATGTGCATGCACATGATGCGCCAATCATGGGAAATGATGAAGTCAATGAATCATCATTTAGGATATGAATAAAATCTCATTTGATGTTGTTGATGCGCTACTTTTTCTTTCAGAATATCTGAAGATAGCTTTATGGGTGACTTTGCATAAGACTTTCTAGTTATGACAATCCTTTCTTACGCTTATACTTATTTTGGAAAGTCGACTGGTACAGCTAACTTCTCCTTCCCATGTATCAATTCACTTCATCAGTTAATACTTCAGACAGTTGATTGCTCATTTCAAGCACCTTTGACAATAGAGCTTATTTGTGATATATGCACTATATGTGTCATAAAATGCCTGTTTGAAATGTTCATCGACAATTGACATCAAAGCCCTATATGGTTACTATGAAGAATTTTGTTTGTTCTCCATATTTAAAGAATTTTACAATTAAATATTTTTCACTTCTGGCCTAGAATTCAGTAAAATCTATCATGAACGTAATGTGTCAATAATCACAAAGCAAATTTACCTAACCTTAATACGGCTTCTTTGGAAGAATGAGTATGTTAAATAAAGAAATTTTTCAATACAACAATTAAGAAATCCAAGTAGCATCCAATATAATATATATGATAATGATTAAACTTCCCATGATAACGAGTATTCTACAGTTCATTCTTTTAAGAAAGGGTACTACGCAAGCGATCAATCAAATCACTTTTTTTCCCAGAACTTGAGAGACCTAGCAATTTTAAAAAAACCTTTAACTGAACAACAGTATAGGTATCAATTGAATCCCAATCAACATCCAAATCCTCTGGCTTAACATTGTGTTTAATCTTCTTTCTTGGCTCATGTTCTTCGACTTCAATTGAATCTTCATGCTTTATTTTCAGTTCCTTTTTCACGTCAATGAATCCGCATGCATCCTATTATTTCGGAGTATAGAAAATAAGGCAAAATAAGCTATATAATTCATTTCACTGCAGCATGAAAATGTTGCAGAAGCAATAAGCTCAATTAGTCTAGTACAAAGTTTAGTGAAATCTTGAGGCCAAACAGCAAGAAGAGATATCACTAATAAAATTAAAATGGTGCCCAAAGCTCGAAAATAAAATGCTAATATTTCATTATCAAGATACAATAATTCTTTGTATAAATAAAAAACATCTTATAAAAGATTTTTAATATTCCACCTTTAATAGAGTGCAATGAGGACCCGCAGCTCTTTTGATCATTTCATGATCAACATTCAAAGCGTTATCAGTATCTGGGTTCCACTCAACCTAAAGATGCATATCCATCAACATTCATCAATTAAGCACTGCCATAAAGATATTCATTGATTTTTCCCACTAAAAAAATACAATTTAATCAAAACTTAAAAATAAATATGCATGTCATGTCTATATGTACTTTGCTCTGCTTCAGCGCAATCGCCTGTAGTGCCGAATAGTGCAGCTGTAGAGCAGGATTAGCAAACGACCGGCAATTCATTCCTTCCAATTCTACTGAACTAAGCATTTCAGAAGCTACAGCAACCTATACGTACATGTAAATCATATATCAGTTATATGCAGCAAATTGTACATTTATATGTATACCTGTTTCTGTTCGGTATGATATTCAATATCAATATCCAATCTTCTAACATCCTCTTCAAAAGGCAATATAATTAAATGCATGCCAGCAGGAAATTCCTACGTTTCGAAGATATATAACTACATATTTTAGTGGTATACATGCATGTATGCATAATTTCATATTTTCAACCTGAAAGTTTGATTCCTTATTTCGCACTTCGGATTGCGCTACTAAAAGGCAGAACTGAGGTGAACTGGATACGTTTCGTGTGAATCTGAGTACTTAAAGGTATAAAACAGATTTATCATGCTGATAAATTATCTAGCATAAATCAATAACATCGTACCTGCATAATCCCATCACACGTTTTTCTAACATGCACGTGAGGAGCGATGCAAAAACTAATTCACTGCCATTCACTCGGGCCTAAATGTTGTGCAAAACAGAAAAAATTTGTTGATCAAATGCTTTTGATAAAAAACTATGATTCTATCTTTGTTGCATCGTTGGAGAAAATTAATTAAACCATACCCATTAGTGCCTTGTAATGCCAACACTGACACAGAAATTTTATCATAATACGACACATGGAGGTAGAGTGTTATTGTAATATTAAAATACGTAATCTATTAGTTGATAATGTAAAGAGGCTATAATTACACCATATGATGATTGTAAATTAATAATTCAGAACGAGTTACCTCATCAGGATAAATAAAATAAGGTGATGTGAGCATACAGTCTTCAGTGAAATTTCCAATAAGCTTAAAACTGCAGTTATATGAGCATATATAAATATAATTTCACAAAATCATTGGAGTTAAGGCAAGAAAATGAGGATGCTGACCCCAGAAGTACAATTCCCGGATCGCACAATTTTTTCATAGATGCCATTTCATCTCTGGTAATATGTACACGACTTCCACCGAATTCCTACCAAGTTTAAATCAAAAAGACACGAATAAGCTTTCATTCTTTACATGCAAATACAGCCATACAAAAACTTTGTAGATCAATAAGCATGGCAAATTAATGAAAATAAATGGTACAGAATAAGAAGAGTAAGGTACATGATGACTTACAATGTATGTCTTTGCATCTTCTCGCTTGATAAGAGTTGATGAATCCACTGCAAGGCATTCTGACTCAGTCTGAAACATTAACAATTAGTTTAAAAAATTACTCACAATGAAATTCTGTTATCTTGTTAACTTTTGAATTTTTTTGTTTAAAAGATAAAAGTACACATCCTTTTCAGCTGCAGATGCAAGAATAAAATAGATTGCATGTACGTATTGATAGGAATCAGTGTTTTAACAAATTGGATATTATCTTAAGAGTGGCAATTACCTTGATAAGCTTATTAGTGCGCGCATCAATCCACACACTGGCAGGTTTCTTTACATGCTGAACAAGTTTGAAAACCTGTTGGATTAATATATCAAGTTTAAAACTCAGAATAACTTTTACTTGTTAGATATTACATTGAGTACATAACTGAAAATTAAAATGCATTAAACTAAGGTTCATATTATAAAAAATTTAGATTCTAAGTGAAGGTTAAGAGACCTGAACATCGATTGTCAAGTTCGGTGAAATCTGAAATGCAAGTTTGGTAAGACGAGCCCTAAACTCCTTCTTTTGCATACGAGCAACCAATTCTTCAAGTGAACGAGCTGCATTCTATTAAGGACAAGAGACTTTGATAAAAAGAAAACTTGTTTTTTACAATTATACCTAGTACCTGTGGATGAATACATTTCCTATTGTTGCAAATTTCTTCAAGCTCTCGATAGAATTTATTCATGTCAAATGAAATATTTTTGTCATCTTCACTCGCATCAATAGCATAAACTTCAATACAAATCCCAGATTCAGCAGCATCATGAGCAACCTTATTATATTAATTAAGATTAAATATTTGCACGGGGAATCATTATCATAGATTCAAAGGTAATCAAACCTGCAACAATCTATGATGTTCTTCTGTGGATGATGCTTCATGATGGCCTAACCTGGGATTGTCTTGATTGGTTAGAATGAAAATACGATTTAAATCAGTGAAATGACCCAGTTTATTATCGTGGAACATGAGGCTACAACATTTAATTCCTCCTCGTATCGGACATATATCATTTTTACTCAGAGCCTAAGGCCAATATAATAGTGTGAGGAGCTATAAAAAAGAAAAATAAATAAACACCCAAGTGTAAACCTTGTGGAATTCTTCAAAGTCTAAGTTTCCTGTACCTACTTCAATTATCAACTTCTCCACTAAATGAATTGCTCGAGCATTTGGAACCTGCACATTAAATCTCAAAATGAAGGTCTAATAATATATTATAATTAAATTGAGAAAACAGTCTTAGCCTGCCCATCCAATTTATGGAGCAGAAAACAACAGACACATGTATATGTATGCATGTGCATCTATTAATTGAAGAATAGCATGAAAATTAATATTTAAACCAAACCTGCAACGGAAGAAATACCCAAACATCGTTTATACCGCAAGAAATATCAACTTTCTCAAAAGCACCAAAAAATACAATACCGACCATGTGCTTTGCATTGAAAATGATCTGCGTAAGGTAAGCATCACACTTAAAATTGATCAAATTTATTCCTGCAAAACTCTGTAGAAGTAACATTATCCTTGCCTTATTCTTCATCACTTGCAAGGCTACTTTAAGAGCGATAAGAAAAGATGTAACATGTGACGAATTCGGATTCCTTATGTGCATATTAGTTCTAGCATCAATGAGGACTGCGTTATAAAATAATGATTATAAAAACATTGTAACATGATTAAGTGACTGCTTCTTAACTCACAGATGATATTATCGTTCAGCAGTTGCACTTGGTCTCTACTTTCATCATTTTCAAATTCATCTTCCTCGTTATCCTCTTCTACCCAGCTCATGACTTCGAGATATAATACTTTTTTATTATTAAGTTGTAATAATTTTTCTGATACTGCTCTTAATGCAACATAAAAATCATTCCTGGTGGCAAATTTAAAAATTTTGAATATTTGAACAAACGAATCATTCTGCCCTTACAGTGGAATCATCAAACAAGAATCTCTGAAGCGTTTCAAGCGATCCACTCATAAGGCCACGAAAAAAGCAGAAGTCTTGAAAGTTGCGCGTAAAGTGGGGGTCGAGCGCAATTTTTACTTCGTCTCATTGGGGGTAGGGTCTGAGAGGGCAAGGGAGGGTGGATAAAATATACTAGTTGTACCCAATACAAAGCAAAGTTTGAAGCACATCATTATTGCAATCTATTATTTTTATGTAAGAAAAGTAAGCCGCAACAGTTATTCAGAACGAGCAAGAAATAAGAATTTTTTGTATCCACAGTAAACTCTTCATCTTCTCCACCTTTTTGTTCATTTCCTTCCAGTGAAAAATGATGGTATCCGTGACTTTTTGAGAATAAAAGTAGTTGAACCAAGTTTCTATATAGAATTGGTCATAAATGGCACATTCAATGTAATTTTAAACTTTATCATTTTCAGGATCTTGAATATATTCCAGTGGTTCATTAAGATCAGTAAAAGCTGGAAAATCAGAGGCATATACTGCAGTATCACTGCCAACTTTAATATCAAAGCCTATCTGTTCTACCTTTTTGCCATTTCAGATTATATCCAATTTGCTTCAAACCTATGTATCGTGAAATTTTTGCTATCATTTTATTTTGTCTTTAGTTTGATAAATGTAAAACTTGGAAATAATGTTTCAAAGGGCACTTGATGTCTGTTTAACTTGCAATAATCAGAAATAAATTTATGGACTTGCATGAATGTTGATGCAAAATAAAAAAACAGTTTTGAGTTTGAATGCATCTGCCAATTGAAATTCTTGGTGAATGCAAAATTCTTGCTTTAGCCCAACGCATTCCACTATGTAGAACTTCAAAGAAATAGAAGCCTTTATTATCTCTCTAGCTGTTCAGACAATAGTAAACTTCTTTACTAAAATAAATAGCTTGTCATTGAACCAGAAATTTAGGAATCTATAACAGATCATATAGATACATGCATAAAATGATAGGAAAGAAAAGTTTTTTAAACAATTCTGATCATCGACCTCTTAAATTTATTGTAAAGATGCAGATTTCTTAGGGGTGTTTCAGTCAATTTGATTTTTGATGTATGGATGCACCAATAAAGTCAGTAGCTGGATTTAGTACGTCTACTAAATTAGCATTTTTTTAGAAAATGCCTTTGAACACTGAAATTGCAGCCGTCTCTTGGTAACTATTCCCATTTTATATTATGATGAGACCTCTTTACTGTTTTGTCTTGAATAATAATGGTTCAAAAGAGCTTTGGTCATAGAATACTAACAAATACTTTATAAAACTTCAGGCACATGACATTTTACTGAGTTTTTACTCATACTTTTGATGGTAATATCCACACAGAAAATGAGGTTAAATATTTTATTTCAACCAACTTTCACAACAATTGCTTTTTATGTTCCTAAATATTTTTAGCAACCATATGAGATGTACCAAATGCATATAAAAGTGTAGTTACGTAAATGTAAAAAGAGTTTATACTCTGTGAGGTGCAGTAAAGTATTTTGATCACACTATGCTTTGCAGCTCAGTAGTACTATGTATGTTATCATTTCAACTTCTTTAAATATTTTGTTACTATCATATACATTTTTATGTAAGCTTGACATGGCTTAACTAAGCTTTCTACAAATGACAAATATGGTACAACCACCACTTCTGACTATTGAATTGCACTATTTAAATCAGGTTTCAACTGCAATTATAATTTGACAGACTCACTTTGTAATCTTTCTGTGGTAATGACCAACTATACTATGCTTATATAGTATGGTAATTGGCACTTTTAAAAAGATACATTGTTTAAAGTACTTAAAGTGAAAAAAACTACTCTGAAATTACTAGAAACTTGACTACTTTGACTGAGCAACAGTAGTTGACATAAAAACAGGAAAGTTACCAAAATCAAAATTACTTTTTTACTTGTAATTTCTTTATGAATAATATTTCTTTACAGAATTGTATTGGTTCTCTTTTCCAATTTCAATTAGGACTAACTGCAAATCTTAAGCCATATTGCTTAAACTCTGAAAGTGCAATCACTGGTATAATGAAAAATTATTGGATGTAGGAGCAAGAAAAATCTGGAATTTATTGTATATTATGAAAAATGGCAAAAAGTCATTCATGTACATGCAGAGTAGACAAATATATATTTTCATATGGGATACTGATTTATCAGATATAGTGGCCAAACTACTCAAGGAAGCCAACTGCTAAGTTTGTTCACACAACATAAAGTGTGCAAAGAATGCGTCAAAACACTACGGCTCTAACCGAATATTTTGATTGAGCATGGAAAATATCTCAAGTATTAGCTCAGTTGTAGGGCAATGTGAAAAACTATGAATACAAATAATTGTACTTCATTAATAGAATTAAATTAATGTCACTAGAATCTTATATCTGTTACAGCAATTTCAATTTGAGCTTAACTATCATAAGCCTAAAATGTAAGTACAAATTAATTGACACTAAGTACGCTGAAAGTTGACTATTTTTCATTAAATCATTTTCTTCCTCATTTTGCACTCTACTTGAAAATCTATAGAAGCGGAGTTCTATAGAATAAGTCAAACATAATCTTAGAATGGAAAATGTTTTTGCCTAACCATATTATTAATAGTATTGAATTTTTGATTCACATACTGATGTGTAATGCACTTGATTAATACAATGCAGAATGAAAAATATCCACTCAATTGGACATGCAGACCACTGAAAGTGAAGATATTGGCGATGCTCCAGTAACAAACAATTGAAAGTTATAAACCAAATAACTGATAAGGATTTCAATGATGAGAATGGAATCATTTAGATTTTATTAGCGGAATTGAATCTTATTCGAATATAATCAACTTCCTAAGCTCAAGTCATTTGTTCTCAAGTATGAAATTGATATTTATTCAAATATTATAAGCGAGTTTAAAAATCTCAGTGCACTAATTTTTGGTTCAAATAGAAGACAATGCGAAAACGGTTTCAGATGGTACACTGCCAACCTAATAAAATATATTTTGCTTTTCATACGCCTTTAAAAAATGTAAATAGAGAAATTAAAGAAAAAAAAGCAGTGGCATCATAATTCAATCATATTATCATCATACTAAGTGCAAATTACGAATAGATTGAGGAGATACCGAATTCCCAGAAAAGTAACATCAGATTGATTGATCAATCACCGCAGTTCAGATATCCTCTTATTTTCTAAAAAGGTGAATCAATTTTGGATACCAGTTTCACAATATCTCTCGAGTTGAAATGTCTTCTACAGGTCATAGACATTTTGCCAGGTGTAATGTAAAGTTTGAAATCATATTTCCTCTTGAGACTGCTCAGGAATTGAGTGTATGTCATCACCCGTAGAGGCAAATTCGCGGGTAGCTGGAGATGCAGGGCCTTCAATGACGTGAGAAGCTTCAGGTTGAGAGAGAGGCAATACTCCATAACTCGCCATACGATCATCTAGAGACGTAGATGAAGCCGGATATGTGACAACATCATCAAATGAATTTCGTCCAACTCTTCCTTTTATGTTAACATTGGGCTTAACATCTGAAGGTGCCATCGCAATGGGAACTAAAGCTCCAGCATTCTGAAAATATTAATAATGAAAAAAAGGCCATAAGAAATTGCTCAAAAGTACTTGTGCAGTAAAAACAAATGGTTATTAATACAATTTGAGTTAACATCGTACCCGCTGCACCCTAATCCTTGATATGGTTGCCTTATCCTCTCTTTTCCTTGCAGCAGCTACTGCATCTACTTGCTGTTGCACTGCTGCCAGAGATGGAGCAGGAGCTATTGCCACGTTAGTGCTGGGCCCACCAATGTTTGGCCCAGAAAAGTTCCGGGGATGCAACATTGAAGGAATTGCTGCTGGCAACACAGGAGGTGGAAGCATTGCAGTACGTGCACTAGTATTGGTAGAGACTGGGGAAGGATGGGTGGAACCATGGGTTGAATGAGCAGCAATAGGCACACCTCGCCATTGTTGAGGAGTTGGCTTTGCCGCAGCAGCAGCAGCCATAGCAGCAGCAAGTGCAGCAGCATTGTTACGAGGTGCCGAAGTAGTAGGAGGTTGGGTAGATTGCCCTAAAGTCTTAGATGGGTATTGAGGACGAGGCAGTCTGAATCCAGGGAGATTGGTAGCATGCCACGTTTTCGTCCTGGCATCATATTGACTTCGATTAACAAATTCTGTAGGTCCTGGAGAATTTGAGTGACGTGGAGGTGGTGGACGTTGTTCTCTATTTTCAAAAGGAGATGCACGTACGACTGAAGAATCGTATTCTTGATCAGGGTCAGATTCTTTGGCACTGCGCTTTTGAGGGTACGACTTAATACTCATTGGTTCATCCTATGGTAGAGAAAATTTTTACAATAGGAAATGATAGTAAGTACAGACTAAAAAGAAAATACCTGAGCTGGAAAAGCCATTTTGCGCTTTCCTTTCCCTGATTACAAAAATTTCATTAATTTTATAGTAATACGGCAAGATAAATAAGCTTAGCAATTAAAACACAGCCACACTGAATCATTATAATCAGAAAATTACATTAGCACTCACCTTGTAAGTTAGAGTAGTTTCTAGGGCCTGGTGGCACGCTACTATCCTGAGATGACGCCCAGTATTGCCAGCGATGTACCGCTGGCGATGAAGACTTCTCTGATTTAGAATCAACTTTTTTAGGCTTCCTTCCAAGCCACTAACCGTTAACAGAATAAATTACGCACTTCATTTGGACTATCATTGATGGATTAAAAGTTATAATATTAATGGTTACCTTGATAGGAGCTTGAAGAGCGTAAGTTACCACTTCATCGAGTTGAGTGTACTTCTCAAACGAATTAATATATGGCCGATTTGAACCAGTTTGATCAACAAATTGTAGTATTGGCTCATCCTTACCAAAAAAGAACCAAGAGAACATGAGTATGAAAAATCACCAAAAAACAAATAAAAATCAATACCTCTATTGCACTATTTTCTGTGGCATCTGGTCTTAATTTAGCAAAAGCGGGAGAGGCAACACACCTCTCATTCCAGCAGTAGCGATCTCCTTCCTATACAGATATTAATTTATTGATAAAAGTGCATCTTTCAATAAATAAATCATATTCAAGCAGAATCTTACCATTTTCTCCATGTAGCAAACACAGCAACGCATAGGCAATAGCTCAAACACATAATCCTCCTTAAATAAAAAGGTGATACATTTAGCAAAGCTCGTAAACTAATTGGTATATATATGCAAACAGAAATTACATCTGATTCTGTATCTGACTTTTTCCCGTTAGCAATAAGTTTCCTGCGCCATCTTGTAATGTTTGGACGCTCACGACCTTTCGCTATCTGCATATCCCACTGCCTTCTTGCCATATCCCTAAAAAATAAAATGAAAACAGCTAGGCTATATTTGGCATCTCTCAATAACATATAGTGCAATGCACATACTTATAAAGATCTCGCTCCTTCTCTGATTTCAACACGGCATATTCAGTTATCCTAGCTGGCTCAGCAGGCTGAACAGGAGCTACATCAATGTTCTTCATAACTATTTTCCCTTTTCCTTTTTTCTTCTTTCTATCTTTGGCATTCCGACTACTTCGGTTGGATGAAGCTGTATACAGAATACCAGATTAAAGGCATAACCATAAATAATTAACCTAATCAAGTAATAAACATAATGAGGAAACTAGCAAATGTAATCAAACCAATCAAGTTGATTAAATAAAATGTACCTGCACGGGAGGCACGCGCAATAGATGCCCTATCTCTTCTCTTTGTCTGCTTAATTTTCCCAGCAGGAGAAGGTCGTGTTTTTGGTTTTTCCTCATCAATATCAGTTTCATTCCTATTGAGGCGAACAGCACGTCTTTCCTCTCTGCGAGCATCACGAGGCGGAAGTCGCATATCTCTCATTCCATGTTCTAAATCGAAAAAATTGTAAGTAACATTTATTAGAATGAAGATGTATTTCAACAGATTCTTACCTTCATCATTTACATCTTCCCCTTCAATTGATTCTGGCATCGATGCAGTCCTCTTTTTTGAAGGTGATATCTTTTTTCCAATGGAACTTTTTCTTGATTGGCTGCCTGTGATCCTTTCATTTTCATCATCATCATCAGCTCCATGAGTTTTTCTGCGACGCCTAGAATTACGAGGCACTTCTAATTTATCAGCAACTGATTGGCTTTCATTATCACTATCACTCATTATCATTTCTTTCTGAGGGGTATATTCCTGGGGGTCAACCTTGAGGTATCAAAAGATATGGCTTAGAATAAATCAATCACAAATATGCGAGTAACATAGGAATAAAACTTGCACCAAGGAATATGTAACACAGATGAAAAGCATTTTAAATACCTGCGTTCGAACCACTAATAAAAGATCTCCAGCACGGGTAGCCTTCTCCCCTGCCTGAGTTATTAGATTCACCCACCCATTCCCACTTCGAAGAACTTTACCGTACTTACCCTACCACCAGACAAATATATAAGAAATTGATATAAAAAGAACGAAATTTAAAGTGCATGTATCCATATGGATTTTCAACCATCATGGAGGAGAGATCAACTTGCTATGTAATACCTTTAAACGCCCCGCAGTAATTTTAACTATACAATCTGGCCATCTATCGGTATCAATGGATGTAAGTGGCAGCTCTGTTCCAGAAGCAACTGAAGATGTTGATTCTGAAATTTGAGAAACAGAACCAACTGCATGAGCGTGTGCTAGATTGCTCTTTCCAGATGATCCTTTTGCTTTAGAAGTGTGCTCATGGTTTCTTCGAATTTCCTACAATAAAAAATATGCTAAGTCTTGCCCTAAAAACAATGCTTGCACAAAATGAATTGTAAAACATAAAATTGAAATCAAAATATGTTGCGAATATGGCTTTCCTAACAATCTAACTCAATGTGTAACATAGAGACAACTTTACGAGCAGTTAAAACGTGCACAATGGATATGCTCGCAAAAAATACCTCTCGCAACTCATCATGGGAAAGCTTAGAATTACTCTCTGGGCTAGGCTCTCTTGCAGAGTTGAGCCTCCGAGAAACAGCTGTTCCAGATCTCTCTTCCTTCGACTGATATTCTACGATGCGATAAAACAAGGTTCAGTATTATTTTGTTGAAATATACGAGATAAATGCTTATTTCTGACAGCACCTGTGGAGAAATTTTCATCTCCGCCATCTTCAACCAACTCCAATGCAGATGGTCGAAGAGTGAAAAGCCGGTTATCAACAAGTACCTTATACCAGGTGTTTGGATGCTGTGGAATATCTTGAATTATGCCACAACTTCCAATTAAATATGGAAACCTGCAACATTGCTGCAAAAATGAGTCAAGAAGATACCATGTGATAAAAAAACAAAATATTTGAATGCTAACCGTAAAAAAGCACAACTTATCGAGATGAACTGTACACTGCATGCAAGGAAAATATAAATCATAAGCATACCGTGTTTGAGTGTTTTCCGTTTTCAGAACCATGACCCTGCAACCCTTACGGAGCTTCTGAGCTTCGTCATTCATTTCTACACTATTGATATCGTCGTCGTCGCTATGAGCTTTTTCCTTGATTCGACGCATACTGATTAGAGTTCTTCCTAATTCAATGCTAAGAGACTAGCGATATTAAACATGCTTTGCAGCATAATTGCAAGTTACAACGCAGGAGGATGGTTAAAATAAAAATCTTAAGCAAAGAACTTGAAAAATTCAAACAAAAGAACATTTATTCAAATTCAAATAGATATACCTGCCCTCAAAAATTTGTCCTAAACGCAGTACTATCCCCAAAAATTTGTCATAAACGTGTTGCGTTCCCAGATATTGGTCCTAAACGAAAGGTCACCGTTATTACGACTATTGCAATTTCTATTTTGTGCATTTCCCACTCCCACCGTTACTGGCGGAATCCTTGCTAGTCTCATATCCATCAGTTAGCAAAATGCCAAAACGGAATCGTATGCCACATGGTACGTAACTTTGAAATTCTTGTCACCTGTAAATGTTTGAACCCTAATGATCAAATCACACTCCTATTGGTATTACGGTAATTTGTTAAATTGTTTGCAATTTGTAAAAAGCCAATTGTGGAATATGCAGCAGAAACGATATCTAATATGTATATTATTTCAAGCCATATCTAAAACTTTGAATGCCACGATGATCCATGTTGTTTCAACAAAGTCGTGAATTGGAATGGTGTGGCGGAGTTTGTTCTTAGACATTTTCTAACTGCATTTTCAATTTGATTGCAACTCGGCCTATCTTGCTGTCCAAAAAATTTTACATTACTATTACTGTATTGCATATCTCTATCTGAATATAAAAACTGCAGATTCTTGCTAGAATTTTTATTTCCTACATTTTTAGCACTGAGCACTATATTGTGCATTTGAAACTCATGGCACCATCCATATATATGTTGGATGGAAACAGAAATTAATGCAGAAGAAATGCAAAACCTACAAAAACTGTTTTCTTCTACCAAGTCATTATAATGGACTTTGACTTGTGCCAATTTCGCAGTTACAAAAAATAAATTTTAATATTTTAAAAAGGTGTTGGTGTCCCAGAATAATCTTTGCAAACTTTTAATACTTGGAGACAATTGTTTTTAACTTGTTTGTGTGCAGTCGATATATTGATTGACTAAGCATTCTGTGCATATTTTTCTTTTTTAAGTATATTTCATTGGCATTGCTTACAACTTTAGTTCTATTCTTTAGCATTGCATAGATATGCCATTTCACAACCAGATTTGTTTTCAAGGCCATTCAAGTTTTTCACTCTTCTGATATGTGTACACAGCTCAAATGAAAACTCTAAGTTTAATTGTGGAATAAATATTCAATGTAATTTTAAAAAACTGTTTAAGGCTCTTCTATCTGTTATGTGACAAATAAAAGTTTTTTTAGTAATTAGTCCTTTTATAATCTGCTAATATAACTGATGTACTTTTTACTTAACATTTTTTTGTTAGTGTAAGATTTGCAAAATGTAGCTGAGCAAAAACCAATAGAAAGAAAGTAACATTACCAAAAAACCTTATGGTGCACTTAAAACCAGTATATTCATTAGATTATATATCTGTGTGCCAAGAGTAAGCCTTGACAACACAAAAACATACCTATTTCTACAGAATGTGAATTTAGTCAAATATGAGCAAATAGACAAATAACAGACAATATGGTGCACAATCAATTCCTAACAGTTGAGAATTAAAAATTTTAAATTGTGTACTCTATGTGGCAATTTGTAATTCCTAAACAAAAATTTTTAAGAAAGATCATATTCGATAAAAACTGGTTGAAATTGAAAGGTCTTGGTGAGTTACTTTGATGAAGACAGCCCTTAAGATCATATTGAAGTTGTGTCAAAATTCAGAGCTTTGATTAAGTTGAAAATGTTTCACTTCGTTTAAAATTTTTTCAATATTTTATTATAGATGTTTGATACATTGTCTAACCATACATGTTTATTACCTTCTCAGCAGCTTGTATTTCAAGAAGCAATAAAAGCATATATAAATGTAAGAAAAATAGTATTTGATGTAACCTACCAAAAAAGTTCTTACATGAAATTATATAGCATGGTAGTGCAAAATGATAAAATTGACTTTCAATTTGATATATGCTAATGCTGACATCTGAAAAAAAAAACAAAAAAATGGCAAAGCAACTGTCATTGAACGTTTTCTTTGAGTTCCTAAAGAGCAAAATATCAATCCATATGCTCTAGTGACTGATAAAGACATGACCAAAACAAATGTCATCAATACTATTTGGCCAAACAGCAAAATGCAAATTTTTCATGGTATGCTGTGCATGCCATGAAAAAAATACTCAGTTATAACAGAACTAAAATTGCATATGATCCTATTGCTGGATATGATGAACTTGATTTTATTCAACCTAACTTTAAGCCAGACCAAAATAATTATATCAAAAATAGCACTCATATTGATTTCTGTACATATTTATACTGAAAACCATTGCTAGAAATGTACAGTATGCACTACAACTTTTACCCGCTCACTCCTGGCATAAACGATATCATTTCAAGACCCCATACAAATACTAGCAGTGCTCAGTACACGAGATGCTTTCATGTTACTTTTCCCATCATCTTTGACCTGCGTTGGCATATATGTAGAGCTGTTGCTATCAGAAAAAAGTGTGGATCATTTGGGCCCAGTCTTCTCTACCAGTGATTCCAAAAACTTACATGCAATAGTAGTTGTTGAAGGTCATTGTAGTAACCTGAAGCAGAGTTATTTGCACCTTTTTGCAAGGCCAAGATTGATTTATTGGTTTAGATTCTCGTTACTAATATTCAGCTACCATATAGTTGCAAATATTATTCAAATATTCATGCATTCTCAGTAAGTTTGGTGTCTGACAACCTGAAGAAAACCTTTTTTAAAGCATTTGGCCAAAATTGGAATGAGGTAATATTACCAACACACATTATATAGATTTTGATAACTGGGTCCATAGTTGCCAATTGTTTATGCTAGTTGTCTCCTTTTTTGCCAGTTTTTAGCAAAAAATTTCCGTCCAATGATGTTAAAAAAATCTTGAAGTCCTTTGCCAAAATATTGTAATGATACCTCTCTACTTAATAAGTATTAAGAACTTGTTGCTGTTAGGAATTTACTTCCTAAAGTATGATTTTGTTTGTAGCTGTGGTATGAGATTTGAAAAGATTTGTAAAATTATAAAGTTTGAGAAGATTTGTACAAATACAAGGTTTAAGGAGAGTTGCACATTCAGAACATTTAGGCTGTATGCATACTTGTTGTTGTGTTGACTGAGTGTCCTCACTTCTATGAATTCAATTTGTAAATGTAATGGTTCTGAACTAATTCTTTGTCCATTTTCTCTTGTTTTTTTCACTACATTCCTAGTAGTTGCTATAACAAGTTTTGAGTTGTCAGAACATGGATAATTAATATATGCTTTGTCAAGTTTCAATGAGGTTGATTCATTGAATAAAATAGTAATTGAAAGAGAAATTGTTTGATAAATAAAAAATAATTTTGTAAAAAGAGCTTGCAAAGATTCTGGTTGTGTTTTGAAATCAACAGAAAGATTTTTAATAGGTGTGTGAACAAAATAAACCTTAATTTTTAAATTATTCAAGCTCACATGCATATTTTTAAAATAATGTAATTTAATCGTTTCTTAAGATAGTTATTTACATATCAATCTACTATGTTATTGCTAACGTGTTTCAAAAGAAATTTTTAAATTTCCAGGTAAAATGGATTCTGAAAAGTCTTTGGATGACAAAGAAACATTTTTAACAAGACAGCAAATGATGAGTTGATAAATATTTTGCAATTCATCATAAATTTGCTTTAAGATCAAGGCAAAAAAGAAAAAATTAAATGCTTGTAAAATCAGTGATGAAACCAGCAGTTGAATTCTCAAATTTTCTTAAAAGTACATAAAGTTGAATAATAAGTGCAAATTTTCAAGGATGCAGAAGGTGTTAGAAACATGAAACACAACAAAATACAGGAAACTGGCAGAAATATGTATATTTATCATGCACTAATTGTGTTGATAGAAGTGAGCTAACTTTGTTAACGCAACAAAATATATAACCCTACTAGAATCTGTGCAGCCAATTTACTTGAAACGTCATAAATGAACACTGACTGCAGCTATAAAAATAGAATTAATCCCTAAGGAAGTTAATTCCTAACAGAAGGATGTAGAAAGTATATCTGTGTGCTATAAGTAGTTGGTAGTCAATAGATACTAAAAGCATTGGTTGCCCAAGTTTTTAAAATATATTATTGTTTAAGACTATGTATAAATATAATACCACAGACAAGCTTTGAGCGTAGAAAAATCCTAAAAGTTTTCAGTATGTGTTGCTTTTATAAAACTAAGTCTACTATAATTCATTTGACTTTAACCCAAATATAAGCACTACTTTTTTAGTAGTGGAAAATTCACTTGCCAATCTATTTCATATATTATGTAGCTCCAATTCTTTTATAGCCATTACATTCTAAAGTGCCCTTATTTTTTCATATATAAGTGGAGGTTCATCTTATATTATTCATTGCTGCATTTCCATAGTATTTTTGTATGACTCAATTTGCCTACATTGATTTTCTAGCAACATGCTAGGTAATAGCAGCTTTCATCTAGCTTTCACAGCCCTGTAGAAAATTTAAGGTACCAAAAGCTGCAATAGTATCCCAGGTTATATATCTCCTCTCTACATCTAATTCTTCTTTTTTCACTTTAAGAGATATCACAAGATATACTTGTTTCTTTCTGTATATAGCGTTTTTATATGTAGCCTTGAAAACTGAGCAGCTAACATTCTGAAACTGAGTAATATATCTCCTATGAAAATTAAATTTAGCCAATTAACAAAGTTTTATTAATAAGTTCAAGAGTACAGAGTTGAACAGGTAATAGAGCAAACTTTGGAGATACCGTTGCTGTCCAAAACATTGCAGCGACACTTTTATCCTTTGTGCTTTAACTTGTAATTGTGACAACAGATATTCAAGAAGTATCAAGGCAGGATATTATACATTAGAATAAATGGCTGCCTGATAGAATCATGGAAGGTACTCAAAAGGTTCTTTACATTACTAAAGCCTGTGTACAATCTTGTTTACAATACTAATTACAGTATTACACAATAAATATTTTGAGATTGATGATTGAATTTTGCACCCAATGAATAGCAAATACTGGTAACAGCTATAAATTTAAGCCAGAAAATGTCATAGGGACAACGGTTTTTTGGGGATATGGAGAAATTCAAAAATGGAACGGGTGCGTTCGGTAAATTGCGGTAGAGCATAGATCTGAACCGATTTTTAACAGCTTCTATTGCTTTAAGGCGCATTCTATATTATTATGCGGGCTAAAGTCTACACTCTGATATACTTTCTTGGCGCAAGTGATTATGTCATGTCAACTTACTTGTGACATTCCTTAAGTAATATATATAGTGCTCTTCATCGTCGCACGACTAGCTGGAAAAATAAATTGGATGCTTCTAGATAAACTTCCGCGATGGAACTAAATAATTCTTTAAACAACGTAAGTCGCGATGATATTTTCTGATTCATAGTTTGCAGCCGTCGACGGAGATTCATTCGTCCCGTTATATTTTCACAAATATGATCTAAGAAGCGATACAAATATTTTTTACATGACGATGACATGCTATGCTGTAGTAGCAATTTTCGCAAGTGACTGTTATTAATCAGAAATAACAAATTCAATTATGCTGAAATCTTCTGCGTTTGCTTCTGAAATTGATAGGTTCTTGATGAAGACGAAAAAGAATGCCGTGTTTGTCGCTGTGGGTCCTCTGATGATAGACCTCTTTTCTTTCCTTGTGCCTGCAAGGGCAGCATCAAATATGTGCATCAAGATTGTTTATTGCAGTGGCTGAATATTGGCGGAGGTGCAGGGACAGGGACCGCACAGGTATTCATATCATGTGGAATCATGGTACATATTTGCGTTATATTTGATGCTTCCTGCGTGGTTCATTTTGTATTTTCTTGTAATATGTACTTTTTGAAGAGGAGCAACTGCGAGCTTTGCAATCAAGAATTTACTTTCAAACCTATTTATAAACCTGGTGCACCCCGTTGCCTTGGACCTGCCCAGCTGTTTTCTGGCATAGCAATGAAAGTCAAGCGATTTACTCCAAAGGTAGACTCTATTTTGTACAACCAAATTTTGTTAAGTCTCTTACCAGTCAAATAAAAATAACTTTTCTGTTAAAAATTTACAAGTCGATACTGCTGATGTTTTAAAATGTTTAAGCATGAGCAAAAGTTATAATATAAACGAGGTGCTGTTAGCATGAAGATATTTCAAACTAATCTTTTCATCGAGCGTTTTATTTCTTTTGCCCGTTGTTGTGGCTTATTAAACGTAAATATGACTACCTTTTTTATCATTTGTTTACAGAAGACTTTTTAATTTTTTGCAAATGTTACCCAATTATAACCCTTTCAATTTAAGCTCTTTTTTAAACAATAAACTTGCATTTTCCTTGTATTTGATTTAATTAATCAGAACAAATTTCGTGAACATTTTTAAAATATTGTAAATTTACTTTCATTTTTGTGTACTTCAAATGTTCAATAAAAATTACTGAATTTGAATTAGTGGATTTCTTTATTGTACTTGCATATTTTTTATATTCTAGTAGATTTTGCGCATTTTGCTCGTAATGGGTACGTGGGGAAGTGCACTGCCACTTTTTTCCCTTTATTGTGCCAAGGTATTTATAAGTCGATCGTCTCTTGAAGCAAGGGCTACATTTCGCCAGCTATTCACCTATCATCACCGTCCAAAAGTAAGCTTTTTTAATATCTTTAGAATTCTTTGGAATTCAATGCTTCAATTGTATATTTCCCATTTTTCATAATACTTTTAATGCATTTATTTATCGAATTTTATTGCATTTCATTAATCTGTTTTATCAAAATAATTGTCTTAACCATTTTTTGTAACGTTATTTTAATATCGTAACTATTAAAAATGATATGGTTTTTGTATAGGATATTCCTGGGGATATATTGCTGGGTATGATTATTTGCGTATTTATTATTTGCATCACATCTGCTGTCACACATCTATGCAGGTAATGCCTTGCTTCACTATAACTCATGAACATATATATTGCCTTTTTTCAAATAAAATTTTAAATCTAATATATTATTTTGTGCAGTTTTATATTGATTTCGTAATCGCCATTTATTATTCTGCATCACATTTTTTGCTTTTCTCTATCAGAGAGTCATACATATATTTAAATCAGCTTCTTCGGACACAGCGAGAGATGCATGAGCAAGAAGCAAATCGTCACAATGTTGAGCAAAGAACTGATCCACCTGTCCTCCCCAGTCACAATGTTGACCAAACTCAGAATCATGCCACTTTAAGAAATCGACGCGGTATTCTCAGAAACAGAAATGAAGCAAATCATGAGGACAGATGTCCTAATATCGATCACCCTACAAATCCTCACCATCAGAGTAATAATCTTGAATATGCTAGATGTGATGAGGATTGTACATGCGTTGAAAGTTCTAATCTCAATGGAACAGCTTTTCCTGAATATCAAAATGAAATTGCTATCAATCAAACTGATTCAGCTGTTCCTCTTTTTGGCAGCGAAGCTGAGGATTTTTATGAAAGCTATGCACCTCTAGGGAAATTTTGTCACGATGGAGGGTCATCACCAAAAAGTCAACATTTCTCTGATGAAGATAGTGATAATAGCGATTTTGCTCGAACACCTCTGTTTGAACGTATTTTCTCTAGACAAATTGAGGACACGAATCCAAAGTTGATAAGAAAATCCGATTCTTTTTCCAGTGTAGACGAAAGTGATGAAAGAGAAAATTCAGTTGAAGTTGTAGATTTCCTCCACGACATAGACGATGACTTTGAGGGTTTTGACGACGGATTTGATAATTTCCATGAAGAAATGGCTCGTGATGAAGCGGAATTGAATAGATTGCGTGAGATGCAAGATGAAGTAAGGGAGAGATTAAGAAATGCAGAAGCTGAACTTGAAAATAGAGCAGGAGGCGAAGGAGGCCATTTAGGTGTTGCATTAGCTGATGATGATAATGTCGTTAACTTAGCTGAATTGATGGGCTTGGAAGGTCCTGTGGGACCTGCTGTAGATGCAGCTATTCAAACAGTAAGCAATATGCATATTTCTTTTTTGTTTTTGAAAATTATTTACTATGTTCATGGGCATTTTCCATTATACGTTAGAATGTTGATGAAATAATGCATATTTTTTTATTGCTCATTGTTCTCACAAAAAGCAAAACATACTAGTAAAGCTAAATTTCTGTCAGAAAATGATTTAAATAGCATTTTACAATGATGTACTTGAACATATGGCCAGTGTTGAATTTTTAAATCACGCTCCTTTTTCTATTTATTATAGGTTTTCTACAATATAGCGTTTTTAGCAATATTTGAACTGCTGCCGTTTTGGGTGGGAATGTTTGTATGTGCCAAAATATTTGGTAATTGGGAAGGGCAACAAATTCCAGAAATGCCGATTTCAATGTATGAGCTGTTAAAAGCGATGGCATCAACACCGTGGTCACTTCATGAAGGTAGCATTCAAATACTTTCATTTCGATTGCGTTTTTGGCTTTAAAACAGTAAGCATAATTTAAATTATTCAGAATGCAATAACTGATGTGAGATAGGGTTTTGATGCATACATATATACATATATATATATATATATATATCTATGAATTCAAAAGTGTTAGATTTATCCTGTGTTTATTTCACTCGTAAGGTCCTGTATTTGGTGGTATAAAAGAAGCTTCGGCATCCTATCCTAAGAGCTACACAGTGAAGCAGCTCATAAGTTATGTATCTGGACTAGAAAAGAGTAGAATTTTAATACCCGAAAATGTGCTGCTGGCATCCCAAAACATACTGCAGGCACGTATATATTTCGATATTCTATTTATGGCATTTTACTGATATATTTAACTTTTATTTTGCATATTACTTTATGGCACATTTTTCCATTAACTTATAAATATATCAGGACTTGGCACCAGCTAATGAAACTTTACAGTTTTGGGCAGATTTGCTCACCCTTCAAATCGGATGGCTTATATTGATTATTGCTGCCATACCGCCCATCATATGTGCTATTATTTACATAATACACCGATATGGTGGCGGAGTAATGTATAATATTAAAAAAGCATCAAGCTATGTTATCGGAGCTCTATTTTGTACTGCCGAGGAAGAAGTCAATACTGATATATGGCAAAGCTTATATTTCATGAAGCAAAGGGTACGATCAACTCTTTATTGAGTTTTTTTACTTCATTTACATTTTTCTTTTCATTTCTGATTGCATGTTTAATTAGGTCTTTGAATTTGGAGCCACAGTTGGACGTAATATCAAGGTAATTAGTAAATTTTTTATCAAAGTCTGTTATTTCAGGTATTATGTTTCTAATATATTTCAGCTAACCCATTTGCACATGTACTATCTAGGTATATGCTGTTATTATTTCAGAGGTGTCGTTGCTGCCTTGGTTCTTGGGATGGCTAATAGATGTGTTCACACTTCGGTATAACTTTGCAATGATAGATGTATATATGCCATGTAATGTTTAACTGTAGTTGCAATCAAACCGATTTATCGTGCAGATTGTTCAGTACTACACTTCCTGATAGGCTATCAAAGGCTGATGAGTCACACCTTATGTCATTTATCATTCATTTTGTTTGCGGATTTAGCTTCATGGTTGGATTTCGATTGGTTATGCGCGAATTGAAAAAAATTGTGAAAGAAGAGTATTTGGAGGTCAGTTTTTTTATTATTCTATTCTATTTGCATTAGCATTAATTTTATCGATTTATTGCTAGGACATATTTCCTCTCCCAAGACAACATAATCTAGTGGACAATGAGGTGAGATTGTTATAGCTAGGTTATCACGTTTGTCATCTAGAACGTGATTATTTTTTCTTCAGAATATCGCGCTGCTTTCGGACCTTCCAATTATGGTTAGCATTAAGAGAATTGTTATGTACTCTTTGCAGGTGCTAATTGAAAGCATTACTTGATTTATCACCGAATGGATGTTGAATATGCTTTTTTTGCCTTTTTTTCCACAGTATACGTGTTTGATCATATTAGCCGTGTATCTACCTGTACGAGTTCCATCATTTTTGTTCAAAAGTTACAGCGGCTTGAAGCTCACTTTTGCAACTGGATTCATGCTTGAAGTGCAGCTTCCTATGGAATTACTTGTATTTCACGTTGGTGCGCTTACCAGTCGATAATTTTTTCTTATCCTTGGATGGTATATGAATTATTTTTATGGATTTTACAGTTTTACCAGTTGCAATTGAAAAGGGGCATCTGAGACAAGGAATACTGTCAATCTTGAAGGGATGGCTGTGCTATATATGTTCTAGGTACGTATTAGTTCATGATTTTGTTTAAATATAAAGTATTAGTCTTATAATTTTACAGCAGTTGACTTATTTTATTTGTTCATGTTGGTCGTATATCAGGTTAGATTTGGAATTTATAATAGATGCTGATGTTCTTGATGAATACAAAGGCACTGATAGCAGAAACCAACCAAGCCTGACTCAGAATAATACAGATAGTGAACCCAGTGATGAAAATTATCCTGACCAGCTTAGAAATGCGGAGACATGTGACATTTTCGATGAGAGGAACATGCTAAATTCTAAAGTGGCCTTACCTGTTCGAATTTGGAAGAAATTTGCATGCTATGCCTATACGTGCCTGACAATTCAGTATCCTTTAGTTGCTCGTGTGGCAGCCTTTGTTATGATAAATATGTTTGCTTTGATTGCTACTTGCACTTTTCTAGTGCATATTCCAATCCATATTGGACGTGCTCTCTTCTTTCTTTCAGGTTAGAAAAAAATTATCATATTTTAATAATTTTTTTATATAAGAATGCTCCAAACAGCCATATGCTTTTTTATTTTTCTGGCTGAATTTTTTTATATGTGATGCAGTACACATCACTGCTGTTTAATAGATTTTAAGTTTATTAAATAAATTTCATGGTCAAGTGCCAGGAATTTATAATAATTCTCAACTTAAGCTACATAGTGGTTCTCATGCTAATTTCTGTATTTTTTATATTGACATGCAGGATTTCCTGTGGAAAATGATGTATATAGTATTATTATTGGTTTGATATTTTCGTGGGTGGTTATCGCGCTGATATCCTTTGTGGCTAAACACTTGATTATTACCAGGTACTCTGATTCTATTACGCTGTATCAGAATCTTATCATTGTATTTACTATTGCGCACATAAATTTGTAGAACTCGCGGAGAGGCGTTATTTCGAATAGTTTCAGCATGGGTGATTGTGATGGTATGATGATACTTCAATATAAATTTTTGTATTTAGATTTTTTACTTATTTTTTATGAATGCAGTTGAAGTGGAGCGTGATTGCTTTAATTTGGTTAGGGCTTATACCGGCTCTCATTGGCGTTTATTTTGAGGTTTTATTTTTTATATCATTAATGCTACTATAATATGTGATGTTGACATTAATTTTCATTGGTATGTTATTCAGGCTTTAGTGACCTTTCCACTCCGATCGCAGCCAGGCAATACTCCGAAAGTAAATATGTTCCAGGATTGGGCCATGGGTCTTGTCTTTCTCAAAATTTGGGTATTCGATATCTATATGTTGATTTCTTTGAATTCCTGAGTAAATGAATTAGATATAGTGAACTTTGGATCTGCTAAGTTCAGATTTTTGGACATGGCGAAATAAGTCAATAGTCTTGATATATTCATTTTATCTGAAGTTTGCTGTAGTGCCAGATTATGCAGATCTTAAAGAATTACGTAATTCATAATAACATGATGTAAAAGCAATTTTTTAAGCTAATGTTTGTTAAGTGATAAATATTTTGATAATTCTTATTGTTTTTTTGTTAATTTTGAAAAGGAGATTTTTAGTATAGCTTAGTTGTGCATTATTTTGTAGGTTCGATGTATATTGCTTGTTGGAGGTGGTGGTCCAAATGCAGTGGCATACCCAGAAGAAGGCCCGCCAGGTATGTATGTATACAATACATGCAGCAACATATGTGTTCATATTTGAGAATTATGTAGGGCAGCAACATATGTGTTCATATTTGAGAATTATGTAGGTTTATTGGGTCATAAACGATGGGCACGTCGATTTGAACGAGTCAAGGCTAGAGGCTTGAAAAATGTTGAACTCCGATGGACTTTGACACATGTTTGCTTTAACTTGCTCAATGAAGTAAGTCACAGAAAATTTGTTCATGTACATCTATCTCAATTCAAGTTTTGATGTTATCAGCAAATTCAGAATTATGAATATATATTTTTCTGTGATGCAGATTGGATACTTCTATTTTGTGCCTTACTTTTTGACTAAAGGGATAGCTCCACTAATTACACAAAATCCCAACATGCTAGAGAAGATTCATTGCATCGGATTTCCGACGTTCCTGCTTGTTCATTTGTTTGTTAAGTTCCTCAAGCAATGTTTGCAGTACTGTTTGCAATTGCATGATGCAATTAGAGATGAAAACTTTTTAGTAGGTTTGCAATTAGCCAATAGTACGCATCATGCTCACAGCCAAGAAGGTAGATAGATGTATCATTGACAGTATTTTCTTGTGTATGATGTTTTAATGTATTTAATATGCCCTCAGAATCCAGTAATATGCAAAGTGCTACTGCAGGCCCTGGATTGCTAATACATGCTCATGTTGATTGAATCGGTGAAGTAGGAAAATATGCGAGCTTGTCCAATGTGTTTTGAAAACATATTTACATAATGTACATGCATTGTTTATGATGCTTCCAATACTTTCTTGTATTTGTTTCATTTTAAAACTAAGTTATTGATGAATGAAGGAACAGTAAATATTTGCTTATTTAACAATCCGGAAATATACCTAACTTCAGGCTGTTTCTACCCGGATGGTTAATTGCTTCAATTCTATTTGGTACAAATAAGCTATTTTGTATTCTTGCCAGTTTTAAATTGACAGCTATCGAAAAGAAAACATCGTGCTACTGAATTCTACATTTATTTCTTTCATACGAAAGACGAATGCTACGCTGCGAAAGTCCTGTAAAACTCCTTGTTATCATTAAATTTTTGGAGTGAGTGGATGCAATAAATCTCTTTTTGCGACGAGTAACCTTTGACAGAAATATGTCATAAAAAGTGACATATAGAAATGAAGTAATTCGTTCATGAGATATAATGCAACTCAATTTGTTGTCTTAGGCAGGATAAAACAAATCATCAGCCAAAACATACACAGAAATAATTCATTATGGTTATTATATCAATGGAAGGTTGAACAGAAACAAATAGTAAATATTATGTTTGTAGTTAAAATCGGGGGGGGGGATATCAGCCCTGCGATACTTTGAAGAGCCTTACAGCACTGCTTTTTACCACGTTTTGTGAATAAGTTATTAATAATATACTTGAGAGTAACTTAAGACTATTGTAATAAGCAGTGGATATTGTTATTGAATGGTAATAAATTAGATTACATAACATATTTTCTATATTCTTGATTCATTTATTTAAAAAAATTATAGATGAAAACATTCAAGTATTACAATTAAAATTTGAATTCAGTATCATTATTGACTTGACAAGTTCAACATTGAAACAATAGCTGATCTTCAAAAGAGTTTATTTTTTTGCCAAAACTGGGATATCACAACCCATTATTTCAAATAATGTTGGACAACACAGTTCATTTTTTCTGAAAATTGAAATATTATTTTTTGAGCGGAAGATAAATTCATTTTCTAACTAGGACAAAAAAATTCTTTTGATCTTTATAGTAGATAAAAATAAGATACAGCAAGACTTTTTTGAATAAAATTACTGTTCTGATGCATTTGCTCCTGCAACGATTTCCATCAATTCCTGAGTAACAGATGCTTGTCGGGCTCGATTATATTGTAGGGTGAGTCTGGACGCAAGTTCCCCAGCATTGTCAGATGCAGCAGCCATAGCCTGCATACGAGAGGCCAGTTCTGATGCAATTGATTCGTGCAATATTCGTAAAATTTGTCCATTCAGATATAGAGGAAGCAAAACATTGAGAATTTCAATAGGGCCAGGATCTAAGAGAAAATCCTGATTAAATGACTTCTCTAATGCTGCATTGACTGGTTCACGAACAACAGCAAATTTTCCATGTTCTGATGTTATTTGAAAAAGTTCATCGCTTTCATCTTCGATGCCACTTACTTTCAAAGGAAGTAATGTTCGAACAGCAGGTTTAGAAAGTATTAGCGAAACAAACTTAGTGTAGATCATTTCAACACTGTCAGCTTCACCACATATATAATCAGTCAAGAGCTCTTCTGCGATTTCGCAAGACTCCGCGGTGGAAGGTTCTTTTCCACAAGTGAATGACCGTTTCACCGTGTAGACATCGGATCGGCGGCGAAAATATTGCGTTATTTTTTTTCCAATCGGGATTATATCAACATTGATGCCTTGCGAGAGTAACTGCTTCACACGCGCTTCAGTTCTTCTTATAATTTGAGAATTGTAAGCCCCACATAGCCCACGATCACCAGAAATGCCAACAACAATAACTCTATTAACGGCACGCTGCTCAAAAAGTGGTAGTTGGATATCTTCTTTCTCTATTTGACGAATCATCTTAGCAAATATACTCTGTACTGTCTCACTAAACGGTCTGCATCGAAGGACAGCATCCTGTGCACGTCTCACTTTAGCAGCAGCGACCAAGCGCATTGCATCGGTAATCTGATCAGTTTTCAGGTCATATATCAATATAAAACCAAGAAAAGTTCCAAATGACCATATTACCTTTTTTGTTTTCTTGATGGTAATGATTCGCTCTCTAAGGACATTGCTTTTTCCATCCATCAGAAGAATACGATTTCTCCGCCTCCAGAAAGCTCTGTCAGTGACCGAAGCACCACGAAAACCCGACGAAAATCGGAAAACATGGAAGGTGCTCGAACATAGAAGGACTATTATCGTCAAAATATATATTTCCTCAAGATTCATTTTGGGAATAGAAAAAACCAAGAATTATATTTTAAAATTTTTAGATTTAAAAAATGGAAACTAGCGTGGGATCACGAATATAACCTCAATGCGTCACTATTATACCCCTCTACACGTCGGATAAATAATATCTTGGCGCAGCGTTTAATTTGATTGGCAAAAATAATATTACTATATTACCTATTTGTCTAATCGTTTAAGGAAGCCACTGTTGCACGATATTGATAACAAATTAAATTAAATCAGACATGGGATAAAAGCAAAACTTGCATCACAATGGATTGCTAAAGATATGTATTTCTTTCATAGAATGATATTGCGCATGAAAGGTATGACTAAACCGGATTAAGTCACTATTGACATATTAGTCATCGTTTTGCATGCAGTTAATTCTCTTTTAAGTTAACATTGCAAGTTAGCAACTCTTACAATAGCAGAGTAAGTTCTTTACAAGTAACTAACAAAAAAAGATGGTAAGAAGTTTACAACATATGCTAAAAAATATTTCTAAAAAAAATTTCTACAACAAAATTATTGCATAGCAGAGTGAAACCCAGGTAGACAATCTAAATTTTGCCTTTAGACCTAGTTAAAAGCAAAAAGGTAATAGGCAAAAAAGAAGAGCTTACCATCTCTGAAAACTTCAACTAATAGTTAGTAAGCCCAAAGACATAATCATGAGATGAACAAACCTCTTTCAATCAATTCTTGGCAAGGATGCTGCTTCATTATATGCTGTTGCATCTCATTTTTAGATCTGCTCAGATTCGTTATTAAATAGCAGAACATAAAAAGGCATACATATTTGAAAGTTTTGACAGCAGGTTGGTAGATCAACATGATTTGCTGTGTCTTGTAGATCTCAATGGAGAATAACAATGCAAGTTTCCAATATGTTGAAATGCTCCATGATGATGATTATATTATGAAAGAACTTTTTCTAGTAATGGCCTGTATTCTTGTAGCATGTGTGGTCTATTGTCACTGCATGTCAATGTTAACTAAAACTTATGATCTCTAGAATTTAGCAGAAATTTAGATTTTGAGGGCTAATGTTAAAAATGCAAGAACCATTTATGTGATATGAAAGCTGGAGTTGTAGCTTAACAAGGCAGCAAATAAGTTCACTTTGGAATAAAAATCTATTTGCTTAACTTTTTTCCTTATTGCATAGTATAAATTGTGCTACGCATAGCTTCCAAGAATTCCTCTTTTTTCTGAAACTCTTTATTTTTATAGATCTACTGTGAAACTTATATAAACTTTGTTTTTAGTGTAGGTTATCAAGTTTTGTACTGTCAGCAATAACAAAATGCAGATGAAAAGACACAACACATTATTTTAAGTATTATATTAAAATTAGCATTGCAGAGAGTGATCTTTGCAACCATTAGAGTTAGATGTTACCTCAAGAGATAATTAACAGTACAAGTTAATTTAAAGAGAATTAAGAACACTCAAATATGGAACATGCAATTGTTGCAGTTGAAAGAACTAAGTGCTATTTTTAGCTTGCAAGCTTAACATTAACTTATAATACTCATTTTTCCAACTGAAAGTGCAGTATACTATTATTAGGTAACAGAAAAAGTGAAAGAAAGGCTTGTTAGATGCTTCCTGACTGTGAAATTTAATAGTGATGCTACTAACAAACAATTTCAAAATGATAATTTGTTTAAATTTTTATAAAAGTTTGTAGAATTTTTAAGGCTTGCAGCCAAAATAATTTCTGCTTCAAAATTATTTACTTCTTTTGTGATTATTAAAATGGTTTGCTTTTTGCTTTTTTTGTCTAGTAAATAAACTATTTTAATGAAGTCTAAATTACTAAAAGATAAGGCAAAATGAAAATTATGATGACTATTACTTGCAACAAATGGCAGCGGTTTTTAGCAAGAGCAACAATTTACCAGATTTGCACTATGGTGAACAAATAACTAGCTGAGCAGTTTATTAATATTATACTTTACCTTGGCAAAGTTTCTTTATTTTTAATCTATGTTTATATCTGTTCTTAAAATTCACACTGTACTTGGTGTAGATGTAAGCTACTATTATTAACTAATTATTGTGTAGCTAAGTAAAGAAATTGCTAATATTATTGACAGCTTAAAATATGGAAATGAATGTAGTAAGTTTGTTGATTTTTATAGCTTCATTAGTTTTTTGCAATTTTGAACTTTTTTTTGACTTCATGCCTAATAACATGTCAACTTTTAATATGATGTCTATAGATCCAACCATTGGTTGTTTTTTATGAGAAAAGCTGAAAATTGGTAGCCAATAAATAGCTTTTTGCTTGTAAAACGGACAATAGTTTATATAAAGCACATGGTCTTCTGCTTAATAAATTTTAAAGTGTTTAGTAAATAGTTTATGAATTTTTTGAGTACATTACCTACATGACAAATGGTGGTAAAATATGAAGAGAATTTTAGATTTTGATAAACTAAAAAATTTCTATTCTTGGGAACTGCAGTTAGAATGAATTTCTAAAGAAGAAAGAAATTTTTGTTTCTTTAGCAAGGTTCCATTTTATGCCCAGCATATACCCTGAATTCCTACTTCTCAAATAGTTAACTGTGTTCCAGCTATTTAGAATTGGATTTTACACTGGGCTTTATTGTACAAAAAGATAGTGAATAGTGTATTTCACCACTTACATTGCAGCGTTTAAAAGTGCCATTTATGAGTTTGCCCCCGATAGCTCACAAATCTCATGATAGGAACTTTTTCTTCAAGCACTTGTACTGCATGATTTTATACCAAAATGCTGGTAAACTCTTTTCTTTATACACTTAAATAAATTGGATATAATAAATACACTCCTGTATTTTTGATAGTTGCTAGTTTAACGAATGGAACATGTTACCAATGCCAGAAAAAAGGTAGCCGAGTTTTTTGCATGTGAATCTGAAATCTACAGCAGTCAACGTTAGAAACATGTGCAGCTTTTGATTTAAGAACTGCAGTCAATGAAATATGCAAATAACGAGGAGCTTAATGTAGAATGCCACATAATTGTATATGACAAGATGCAATACCAATTGAATGCTAAAAAGAAACTAAAGCAAACAATGCTGCAATGGGCATAATAGAAGTTGTTCTCCAAATTCCTCAATATATAGAATGGTATGCACATGGAAGTATCGAAGATTATCGAAAGACATGTTACGAATGCAGACATATTCGTACACTTAACTGCTGTTGGAGGAAAATACATTATATTTTCGTTGACAGAATGGCAGTTTTCTAAAAATATATATTTTTCACCAAATTTCCTTCATTTTCAGAGTTAAATGGAACATATTAAAATCTATAATTAAAGTTAAACTGAATAATGAGTCACAAACATCTATATACTTTATGAACAGATTTTAACTATACCTTTTTACAGCATATTTGATATTGCAACATGAAGTAATAAAATGAAGGGTTGCATGATAGGTTATTAATACCAGCATATGAACATGAATATTAAGCAATATCCTCATTACACAACAAGAATATACCTTAGTGCAAAATACGAGGTGGAAAGGTTAACTTATATATGAGCGCATAAAAATTGTCAAATATTCAGATGTGATGATAGCAGTGCAAGATTTTTCTCGGTTGGTCAAAAATACTTTAAATATATATCTAGGTAATATCAAATTGTTTTAGATTTTCTACATTAATGGGACATTTAAAGTGTTGAATGATTGCCAACGCTCAAAGAGTAAAATGCGTGTTTTCCCAATTAAAAAATACCTATGCAAAAAGCAACTATGATCTATTTAGTTGCTCAAAATATTCCAAAATGGTATATTCGGCCCTATCCCACCGTGAAAATCCTACGATAAGAACTTAAACAGGACCTAAAAAGTCAACTTGAACATCAACTGGAACAGTCTCCTTTGCTGAACATATAACCCAGACTTCCAACAAAAATTTGACATCGATATGTCGCCATGATTGTGATGCTAATGCAGGGTTATATCCATCCACATTTTCATTGTACGGAATAAAATTCTTGGATTGTCCAACTTTAGTTATTTGCAGAATTTGTTGCTCTGTATCAATTTTAGATTCACATTTGAATTCGCCAGCACGGCCAATATCTTCTAAACATAATCGTGATGTCACACTCAAGCCAGGCACAAACACGGTAAATCCATTTTGTCCAAAACTTAGAACAACGCCTTTTTCAGGCTCACGAGGAGGATTGGCTCGTTTTAAATATCTACAAGATGAACAAGACAAACATAATTGAAAAAATGGGACATATAAATATACATTACAATATAACAGCACTTACGCGCATAGAAATACAACATCACAACGATCTTGAGCTGCTTTCGCCTCTGATCGCTTTTCATTACAGTGTGCAGCTACTTCTTCAATAGCCTTTAGAATCAGATTTAATATAAGATAATTATAGATAAGAATTTATACATCACATCGTACCTTGTCAGAATAAGAAGGTTGTTTCTCATTCAAGATTTCTCCTAATATTCTATGCACCATTAAGTCAGCATATCTCCGAATTGGGCTGGAAATACAACAAAAATCAGAGGTAAAAATTGTATAACATTTCATGTACAAAAATGTTACATAGAAATTGATTACAGTTGCATGTACCTAGTAAAATGTGTGTAGCAACCAATATTAAGCGCAAAATGGCGCCAACTGTTTGGGTGATATTTACTTGCAGATATATATTGAGCAGGCTTCATGGGACCAGCAATAAGATTATCCAGCACCTAAATTCAAACAAGTTATATAAATCTATCAATATGTACATGTAGGTTAAAAAGATTTTTATACTACAATCACAAAATATAACCTGCGGTATAAGGGATCCTGGTTGTTCAGCTAAAGCTATTTTCTGCATAGACGCATGTATTGCAGCGCTTGAGGAGCCATCAAAATGTAGACCACATTTCTTGAGGCTATCGACCACTTTGTGCAACTGAGTTGAGCTGGGACTAACGTGACGACGCAGCAGGGCACTGAAATGTACCTCAACTTGTTTCAAATCCTCTGTGAGGACATTATCATCTTTCTCAGGATTCCTTGAGATTTTCAGTAACGAACTAATAGCAGATCCATTAAAAATATCTATATTTGTGTCAACAACCTGTAATATTTTGCCACTTTGAGACTCGGCAGCAAATATTTGAGTGAGATTATTAGTCTCTCTGTTGAATGACTGTAATTCACTAGTCTTGATTGCTGCAGGTTCTGTATCAGGCATGGCTTGTATCATTCTACGTGCAACCAAATAATTAGCCAGTAACATGTATTCTTCAATCAATCTATTAGAGTCTTTGATAGGATAGGTGTACATAGATAGTTGCAATTCTGATTCATCAATCCACTCTCGAGGCATTGGTTTCCCAGTTGACAGCGCTGTTATATTAAAGCACAGCTTGTTTCGGTTCATCGATATGGCACCACCGCCACTGAGAGAAAAATTAGTAAAACACTCAGAATACAAATACTGCAGAAAAAATTTATTATACAATTTGCGGCACTACCTTGCTGAAAATCGAAGACCTCGACGTTTCGTTGCTATATTGTTTAAGGAAAGTATATCATTAGCTACATTATAAACAGAGTGACCCCCAGTAGGACGTCTGTTTATTTCCCAATCTTTCTCTGATACCAAACCCACGAGAAGATCAGGAATGAAAATTGATCCATCAATAATTCTCTGAGCCGTATCTATTCACAAAAAGATAAATTCCGTCCATCATAATAATGAAAATGTAGAGCAAATTTATTAAACTTCAACATGAGTTATCAAGTTCAATATTATATAGATATAATGCTTACCGTAGTCAAGCTTGCAGCAGGACCGAATAATAGTTCGGCCAAACCATGGCTCATGATCTGAAAAGTGATCCATTAGAAACTCATGCTACAATAATACTATAGAAGAGTTTGAAATTCAGTACATACCATCCACAAGAGTGCCATCCGTATTCATTTGCCATACGGCTGAAAATGTGAGTCTGTCTACTCCAGGGTTTAAGCTACACAAGTGTTCGCATAAAACTGGAGGCAACATAGGTATACTGCGCTGCACCAAATATACTGTAGTAGCTCGTCTAAGTGCTTCTTTATCCAATTCACTCCCAGACTCAACAAAATAGCTAACGTCTGCAATATGAACGCCCACCTACAAATTTAAAGCAATCATCTAGCATGAAGTTGATAAAGCATACTAATAAAATATTAAGTAAATAATTTACCTCATAGATGTCATTAGTAAGTTTGGTTATGTGTAAAGCATCATCCAAATCTCGCGCACTGGATGGATCAATGGTAAATATCCTAGCATTTCTATAATCTCTTCTTGCAGATATCTCTTCATCTGGAATTTTCCATTCTACATAGGATAAATACGCATGAATTACCATTGAAAAATGCTCATAGAAACCGATTGCTACAAGAAAAAATAATAGCTAACTTCTACCATTGGAAGAATCCTGATTTCTTTGCAAGAAATTTGATAATGATGCAAGAAGATTTGGAGAAAAATCTCCATGATCAACATTGTTTTGGCGCAATAATGCTTTTGTTTCGACTTCAATTTCACCAGCACGGCCTATCGGCCATAATTGCTGCAAAAATATAGCTAATAAGTATTCATCATATAAATATTACAATCAATCAAATCATACCTTGACCAATAGCATTTTAGAATTAGTAGGCCAATGGGATTCAGGATGAGCGGCAAAGAGCAGAGTCTTAAATGCAGCAAGATGACTTAATAAATTTTTTGGTATTATTCTAATTGGGACAAGCATATTTGGCATTCGGCTATCTTGCGGACGAAAAATCATATTCCTGTCAAATATAAAAGTTAAGCTCAAATGACATGAATGATTAAATGGTTATAATTATTTCATTTTACCTGTCTGAAGGGGGCAATTCTAGGCTGCCATCCGGTCCATCAATCAATGGCGATAAAGGTGAAATAAAACCTGTGCAGCATTCTCGTGATCGCTGCTTCCAAATGTACACTACTCTGCACAGAGAATTTTTTTTCAAAAAAGCCAATCAAATTTACATGCCAAACCAGCCATTTAAAAACTGACCTTCCACGAGGTTGCTTCTGAAGATTTTTAGCAATTTTTCCAAGTTCACATAATTTTTCTTCATCATTGATAGTATCGATTTCATAGTTGGCGCATCCGCCACCTGCAAGTTGGGGAAGTGGTTTCCATAATCTCGCCTCAGCTTCCATGTCTAGAGCAAGCTGAATATTAAAAAATGAAGTAATTGAAAAAATGCTCAGAATATACTAAATGAAACAGAGCGCATATATTTCAAATATACTGTGCAAATATGCACATACTGCATTGTAATAAATACTAACAAAGCTCAAACACTTTCCAACATTTACTTAGAAAAGGTTATGTTAAAGGCTATTATTCAATTCATATACATTTTGAAAAAAGAGGAGCCAAATAGTTTATAAATTTAACCTAAATCAATAGAAAATAGAAGCCAACAATTTGTGGGATGTAACTTATAATGCCGATGCACGATATTACTATATGTTTAAAGCTTTCTCAAGAAGTTATGAAAAGTCTAATCAAGGATAGAAAATGAAGAGGTAAATTGAGACATCACTGAAAATATCTACGGCACATGAAGCATTAACAAAAGTTACTATTCGTCTATAGTGCACGATAACTTTATATTGGTTCATCTTGCACATCGATATCAATACATCGCTAAAGAAAAATATTTTGATTTAAGCAAAAATAGAATAGACATTTTCATATTCGTGTACCTGCTCAGCTGCCTCTGTTGCATGCCTTGATGCTATAATCCTGCTTTCATGCCATTCTTCTTCTTCCAAAGGGTCATCAAACCCAAAAGCAGCAAAAGTGTCTTCTAGCTCTGTATCATCACTGTTAAATATAATAATCAACGAATATAAAATAAGTTAGGGAAAATATCATTTTGTGCCATTGTAAGATTATGGACATAAATGCATGATCGATATCTAAAAATACCATGCTTTGCAATGTGGCATTCAATTCTGTCCGACTCTGGATATGCTAGACATTAAATAACTATAGAGACATCCAATAATAAGAAAAATAAGAGACCACTCGCCTTAAATCTGGACCTATTCTAGATGATGACAGGTCCCCCCAATTTTCTTGCGGAAAGAGTTCAAGAACAACCTGAAAAAATTTATTTTGGACATTTCATTAGAAATGATTGATAATTTCCTTCTGCATCTTTGCCAGGAATAAAATATAGCACTGTTGATAGCAAAAAAATGAAAAAAATGCAGCAAAAGACGAAATTACTTACTTCATCGCCAGTGAATGATCGATTTCGGTCTTTCAAGCCTTCAATGTATATATCATATGGAAATGAGCCATCGTCAGCAACAACAAATGCTGCATTAAAGTTTCGAGCATTGACACGAATTTTCCCTTTGAAATACCGTCTTGACTCCAGACCCCGAATTGCATCAATTTCTGATATATGCTCATCATAAAATGTAGGCTTTCGGCGCGAAAATTCTGCTGATCGATCCATAGATCTTGGCGTATTTGATGCATGAGAGTTTGGAGTTTTTACTAACTCGTGTGGGCTGGATTTAACACGAAATGCGCCCGGACCAACAGAGGAAGCAGCGCAATTTCCATTGGGATTTACATTTTTTGGCTTCGACGGAGTAAATTTATTTTTACCTTTCCGATACATCGGAGAATTCATTGCCTGATCATGAGCCGAACCAGATGCTGATGCGCAATTGTTTCTACCATTTAAATAGGGACTCCTGGAATCCTGTGTGTCTTGAAAGGAACTAGGGGGATTATTACTCGCGATCCGTTCATTGTCGCGAGTCTGTCTAGATGAATCAGGTATCAATGCTGCATCGTATGAAGATCTTGAAATTGCGGCATCTGCACGCCGATTATGCGCATTCCGTTTATGGGCGGAAGCCTGTCGAGATGATCTCGACGTTGGAGTTGCAAACTGTAGATTTTTTGAAACCCCGTAAGTTTTGTGATGATTATCATTCGTACCCACTATATGAAGTGCAGAACTATCGCCGATAGGTACACTAACAGATGGGGGTGAGGATAGATAGCGCTTCTGATGTTCAGGTCCAAGCAATAAATTATTGCATTCTCTCATTCCATGACTTGCGGAAGTTTTTACTGACTTTTTGCCCTTTAATAAATGGGCTTCTAAATCCTCATGGTTAATTATATCCTGCATTTGTCCGCTACTATTGCTGCTAGTGTCATTTCTCCGTGTGGAATCCATATTGAATGATTACAATGGAAATTCAAATGAAGAAATATTAAGTACAATTGGAATCGAACACGACGTGACGATTTTAGAAACTGACGCTGGAAATAGTGACGGGCTTAACGTATTACTAGATCTTGTCAAAAATAGATTAGTGATCCAGACATGTTGGTCGTACATTAGAATATATTCAAGCGCTTAAGATATTTTAACTTAATCTATTGGTCGAAATCAAATTTTTTGGGCCAATGAAACATTATTGACAATTACAATCATATTGCAGTTTAATATATAGCACTCTCTGAGTGACAGTGAGTAACTGAAAGTTAAGACTAATTATTAATGTATGAAAATGTTTCCTCCTTCAACCGCTCGGGAAGCTTGCTCATGGATGGAGGAGGTATGCTCTATTTTCGCGAGCAATCCTCAAGCAGCTGAGGCTGAATTGATGAAACTTCGACACTCTCCACACGCACATAGCATCTGCGCGGCGATACTTGATACATCTAACCAGCCCCTTGCTCAATTTCATGTTTTGTGCACTATGCAAGTTATTTCGATAAATGATATTGAGAGCTGTAATGCTGGAAGAAAAATAATTTGGTCATGGTTACTGGCAGAAAACTCAAAACTTTCCCGCCAAGTGATTTCCAAGGCGCTGCAAGTTATTGCAGTACTTTGGAAACATCGATGGTTGTCCGAAACACACTCTGATAAAGAGAAATTTTTGTCTAGCTTGGCTGCACTTCTGCGAAGTTCCAATGATTTCTTAATTATGCTACTTGGTGTTAAAGCATTATTAGCATTAGTTTGTGAATTTGGAGGAACAATGTCAAAAGCTGGATTACCATTAGAAGTTCATAAAGATGCCCGGGAAAGCTTCGGTAAACATGGGTTACCTGAAGCTGTACGATATGGAACTGAATTTTTTAAGAATGTTGTCGAGCAGGTTGTTCAAGTGGGTAATCTGGATGACGCTTCCCAGGCCGAGCTTCTGTCAATATCCATACAATTTTGTATAGAGGTAAAACACTAATGCGCTTTTTTTGCCGAAATTAGCACTATCTTTAGAATGAGAATATCTTCGAGGCTAAACTAGGGTCTAGACGCTAAGAAGGAGTCACTGCGCCTACATTCATATTTGAATAGAAATATTTGTCTGCCAATTAATAAGTACCAAAATATTCTACTTCTCAATAGCCCTATTTGTCGACTTTTTTCAGATGTTTCAAGTTACTTATTTTTCGTCGATATTAGTGCCTCTAATTTTAGAAAAAAGCTAGACTTTATATGTACATGATTATAATTAAAAGTTGAGTTTAATTTTTTCAGGGTATGATTTTACTTGATTATATTTTTAAAAACTCTATTTACGTGATAAATGCAAGCACTAAATGATATTAGGAAGCACAAAATACCGCATGCTTGCAATTATGTACATCGAATAATTCGTTTATAGTGGAATTCTTTCAATTTTGTTATGAAGGCCTTATCCTGGCAAGAAAAAGAAGTCGAACCCTGGGAGATTCCAACTTCTAATACTTTGATTAGACCTGGAACATTCTGGAAACCATTCTTATTCGGTCAAGATTTATTTAAGGTTTTTTTCTTGACCTATGGAATTGTATGCCATTCGCCTTATCGTGCTATTTCCAATGATCTACGACAATTTTTACTACTTCTTGCGTCAGTAGAGAGAGAGATATTTGAGGACCATGCACCACAGCAACTGTATTATGTAGTTTCTTTCTTAGAATGCTTTTGCGAAATGGCTCAAAAACCATGTAAGACTTTTAATTTGCATTTAAATCGATTGAAAAAAGTCATTTGAATACTTGATTATAGCGATTATTTTTATATGCATATATCAATTCCTTGTTTCATGTTGTTTTCCTTGAGCTATTCTGCTTACGACAATTTGTGCTAATTGTTTAGACTAATTATTAATACAGTTTTAATTCTTTCCAATATATGTATGTCTTGTTAGTACAAGGTGCAAGTGAGAATGATCGTGAATTGTTTATGAAGGAGCAAATAGATTTGGCTTCTATGTTTTCTAAGATTATCACTAATTTCGGCCTTTTATATCTTGCTGCGATTCCAAAGTTCCAAGCACTAGTAGGTATAATGCAAGGCTTAACTCGCACTATTTTAGATGCTACGGCAGCAGCAGTTTCCTCCGGTGACTCTACTAATGAGGTATGACTTGGTTGGAAACCCTATTTTGCTTATGTAATTCAGCACCATTCATTAAATCCAAATATTATGAGTAACATTAGTAGATAACTTCATTATGTGAAATGTGCGCTTGAAAATGTTTGAGATAAACTATCTCTTTATCTCGATGCATTTTTTTGTAGATGATGTACATGGAATGCCTAGATGAGTTGCTGATGGGATGGGTTTTGGTTGTAGGAGATAAATCTGTTAATCCTAATGAACTTTCTTTCAACAGAGAACTTCGGAATGCTATAGCTACTGTGGCGTATTCTATATACGAACCATATGTACTTTGGAATATTACAGGTGGCTAGGGCACAAACGTTTTTTTTCATATTTATTCATTGTATATTATTTATAATTTTTGTATTAAAGGATGAAATTCTAGCAAAAACCTTTTTCATGTATTTTATTCTTAAATAAGTTTTTTTTGTGTCCTTTGCAAATACTGGGCTATTTTTTAATTTACTGGTATTTCATTTCCAGTATCTAAACAGAAGGCTTTACAGTGTGCTTCGGTTGATGGAGATGACGATGAGGTGGTAATATATGTATGCATATATATATACATATATATGTATTTCTTTCAACATGATTTATTTTTTTAATGATATAGGAGGCAATTGATGCAGTGAAAAGCAATGAACAGCGTACTGCAGTAACTTCTATTGGTCGCAAATGTGCATTCCAATCTTTGACTTTTCTAACTTCAATTCTAGCTAACCAACTTCAGGTACAAATGAGGACACCTGTTCATATTTGATTACAAGAGATTCCATCCCATTGCAGGTCGTATTAATCAATGAGAAGAAGACAATATGATTTTTCATTTATATTTATATTGCAATTTATTTTACTTATTTTTAATTCTAAAAGCGATTGGAAGTGATGCTGAATACTGGCACAATTGATGGATCAAATGCTATTGTGCAGCAACAGCAATTATTATCTGATCATGCCATTTGCTTTTTGGAAGAATGTGGAATAGTTGTGTCATTTGTGGGACACTTTCTTGCTGATAGTATAGATGATGATGGTGCTATGGTACCTGAAGACTTACAGGAACCTTTCTCTCTAGAGGACATGGCTGTTTCTGCAGCTATCAATTTATCATCCATGCTCATTAGTGGCATAATATCTGACATAAAATTAGCAGTAAGTAGCTCATCTATACCTAAACTTCTGCTAAGTCCGCATATGATTGGACAATGTTTGGAATCGGTGACACGCTGGGCGAACACATATTTATGTATAGATGAATCAGAAGTTCTTTATTTCAAATTGCACGATAAATTTTACACTGCGTTTGGGAAAAAAGATGGCGAGGGCGGAAGTGTGATATGCGATATTCTTCTCTCTGCTGCATGGTCTTTGCTTAACTTCTTCCCTAATGAGCCTGTTGTATGTGAGCAAGCTATTAAGTTACTGAAAGTACTGTCAGGTTCAACTGTGGGTGTCACTGCGGGTCATTTGCCTAGATGGAAAGCAATAATGAATATGATAGTTGATCTAGATCATGTACAGCATGCAACTTGTGACCAGGTAAGTATTTTTCAAAGTCATAATTGTGACACAATTCAACTATTAATTATGCTGCATTCATTTAAAAACATTATTTATGTCAACTTACATTTTAAAGGGTTTCAGTCAGCTTTGTCCAAGACATCATGGGGAAATACTGCTGTATATGCTTGCAGGAACACTCGAGTCAATGAAACATAGCAGATCTGAACAAATCTCAGCCTTAAATCACTATGTTTCATCCATAGCAATGCGAACGAGAAGTTTGAATGAAGCAATAAGTAACAAACCATTAACAGAGGTAAGGTTAGGATATTCTTTTTTCAGTTTTGTACGTGCCAAAATTTTATAAATTTCTTAAATGTAGATTATGCCAGGTTGAAATTTGTTTTTTGACATACCGAAATATTTTATTTTAAATCCATAGAAGAACCCTCAATTCAATATATATGCAAAATACTGCAATGCAAAGTTAGCCATTTTAATCCAAATCGAGTTTTTGAAACATAATACAGCGACATACACCCCAAATTATAACTGCAGCTGAGGTAACTTTGGAACTTTGGAGAGGCGTGAGTAGGCTAAATACTGAGGACATACAAGAACAAATAGGTGCCGTAGTTGTAGTTGAAGGAGGCATGGGTGGAATTATATTCATATTACAGGCTTTAGGAGACTTCTCTGATAGTATAGTGTCAGCCACCTTAAATTTGCTTCATGATGCTGCAGAGCAACTCATACTCAACATGCGTCAGGTAAAATTACTCATCAATATTTATGCAATGAGCGTCTTAAAATTTAATCAGCAGTATTGGAAATATTTGAATTAATGAATTATTTTATTTGAATTGCAATGTATTGCATAAATTTTTTCTTTCTGTGTAGCAAGATGTTAGAATATTCTGTAAAATCTGTGGTAGCGCATTGGAGGTGAGCCCAAGATGTTCATATCAATATATCAGTTACAATTTGCATTGCGTAAAATTGAAATATTTATGAGACAGATTTATTCCAGTCAACATGGAGGTTTTGGAGGCAGTACTGAAGATTTTTCTAAAGAAGAGTTGGAATGCATTTTAGATTTACTCTCTCACTTAATATCAAAGGTAATATATGATATGTCTGTAATCGTCAATTATTTATTATTGAATTTATTTTCCAGTTATGTATTCCTATTTTTACAACAGGATTTAGTCGATTATAGCAGTGAAAGTGAAACAACACAGCTAGAAGAGTCCTCGATTGGTGATATTGTGTTCTATGGACTGGCACAGGTTTTTTAAATTTATCTATGTCAACAATCATTCACTTGGACAGTCAAGAAATATTATCTATTAACCACAATTGTTCATTTCTTGCTTGTTAGGTCATGCCTCTGCTTACTCAGAATCTTTTGCAGTATCCTTCTCTGGCAATGCGTTTTTTCAAACTTATAAGCTTAGTGGTAGAGATCTACACATATCGGTAACAATAACATTTTTATACATATATATATATATATATAAATATTGTATATCAACCTGTGATATAATTGTCGTAAAGTTAAATTACTCTTTTTGCATAGATTTGCCTCTCTTGATGCAGCGCAATTTGACCGAATGATGAAGTCTATTTTGTTTGGCATCCAGCAAGAGAATAGTACATCTGCACGCTACTGTTTACGAGCTATACGCAGTATACTCATCTGGCATATGAAATGCACTGAAAGTGGATTGCAAGGTACGGCATTTTGCATATGATCTTAGTTTTTACTATAAGTAGAGAATTGTGTTTTCTTTCTGTATATAAAGGCTTACATGGGCAGATAAATTCATGGCCCAGCTTCATGAGAGATCTTCTTGGAGCCTTGCTTCAGTTGGTAGTTTTTCAAAATGCTGTTTGGGATAGACTAGATGCATGTGCTGAAGCTCTTTTACCTATAATAGTGTGCGATCAACAAGGATATAAGGTAAATTAGTAATCTTACTCTCTTATTTTTAATTAAAGCCATGTATATTTTTTATTTTTATAACACTCTTCGCTTTATTTTATCAGGAGTTAACCAGTGCCTTGACTGAACAGCAACCGCCAGAAGTACGTCAACGTCTGAGCACATCATTTCACGTCTTGGTCACTGAACATAATCTTGAAATGAATTTATCTAGATCTTCCCGCCGTACATTTATTGAAAATCTACGGAGGTTTTCAGGAACTGTGAGATCCTTTCTTTTATATAAATGATAGGAATTGCATCTTGGAGAAATATCCTCTCTGTCTTGATTTCTTTTTCCTTGCAGTAGCAGCAACTGCTGCATATTATATAAAAAATGCGCAATTGATTTATCATGCACTTATCATTTTGAGCCAGATTACACTTTCATAATTATACATGATGTTTCATAGAATATTGATAAATTACCAATTCTAGTATAATTTTATACTAAAACCTTTTCGTAGTAAATTGATACCCTACAGCACTGCACGAATAGAAAATTATAAATTATATTTAGAATGATTGATTAAAAATATTGACACACAGTATTTAGAGACGGGTCGGTGTAAATTTTCAGGTATTACTGTTTTAAATATAGATATGGAATGTAAATTTCCTTCTCAAGATTACTACTAGTGCTGAAAATAATTCTCATCATTAATGCAATTGTTGCATTGTTTATCATGGAATTAAATCAGGTATAGGCCTTCTGAACAATTCAACATCAGAGTATTATAAATCTTAGTTGAAGGACAAAAAGTTGGCAGCTATGTTGTCTACTGCAAATAGTGTAGAGCACTTGTACAAACTCAATGCATTTCTAAAAAACTGTTATGAATGTGTTCAAACAAGACTCAAAACTAGGGCAAAGAGTATATTTACACAGATACAAATTGTGTTGCTGGAAGTGAACATACTTCACAGCAACACAAATCCTAAACTTGGCCCATCACCAAAAGTCCAGTAATGACTTGCCATAAACTTAGAATTCCAATATGCAGAATAATTATTTGCCATAAAACATAATTCCACAGCTGTAACATGAATTTAACCGGTAACAAGTTAATTCCTAACAAAATCATGTAGTGCAGACTCCACTAAATTTGAATCCACAATATTTAACGCTAAATCTGAATTAGTGTGGACCATGCTTGCTAAGTTGGACGTAAGTAGTGTAAACAAAATTATTAAAGATCCTTATTTTCTTTCCTTTATTCCAAACAAATGTGGACTACACCATTGTTATCAAATAGTTCCAATTGCGTGCACAAAATTGTTTTTTTAGTTCAACATAAAATAGAAAAAATAAAGTAAACTCTGAATGATATAACAGAAAAAGCTCACAGCCAGGCTTGAGGGTCATAAATATAGGCTCTGCAGGACAAAAAATAACTAGTGAGTAAACCCATTTCAACTCTTTTGCAATATTGGTTTGCAATAGCACAATTTTGTAAATATACAGAACTGTGCAATAATGTATTAGAAATAAAGTTTATTAATGCTGATATCTTTTAACTGTTTTCTATGTGAGCATTTTTTCTTAGCCACTGAACTCTATCTAGGCTGAAGATAGAATTTGTACAGTTGTTTCCTGGCAAATAATATCATTGATGCTTGTTTATAGTACTTAAAAAATATGCAACTTTGTCTAGTAAAAGAGGAATTTGGCCTAGAAACCTTGGAAACTCCATGAATTGTGTCATTTACACTAACTTGGAACTGGTCGGGTTGCTCTTATTGCTAGCAAATCTAATGATTATGATTGAAAAACCTTTAAATATTTATCTACACTTTCTCCTAGTTCCTAGTCTGCACTATATAAATGTCACTCAAATTTCAGTAAATGGTGTGGCTAAATAACTTCACTACAAATGTCTCAGAAAACTGTATTTCTAATCGATTGGAAATAGTTGCAAGGAGAAATCTACTCTATCATCTGTTTGTCTTCATTCAAGGGACATGCATGAAGTTTGGATCTTAGTCAGTGCTAGTATAGTCATTGACTTAGAATGTACAAATTTTAAGGGGGTGATAAAGTTGGAGGCGCCCCGAGAGGCGCCAGTTGCTCGAAAAATTTAGAAATTACATAAGTAAATAAGAGTATTATTCTGTTTTCAAAGTTATGTGTATCACCACGTGTTTTTTATTTTACTTCATAAAAATTTTATTTACTATTTCTTCTTGTTTTGACAAAGCATATTTTTCTTTATTTTTGACTTAACTTTTAATTTGTCATTTAAGTACTTCATCAAAATGATAATGTACGAATATTAATAAAAAATTCCTACCTCAAAAGAAACTTTTTCAAGCAAAACAAAAAATACAAAAATTTATTAATACAACTTTTAAATGCATCCAATGCAGAGCTAATTTAACTATTACAGTAAAGCGGCATTCAAAGGTTCATTAAAAATGACACATTTGCAATTAATATTTTGCAAAAATTATGGCATTTGCACACTTTCGTTAAAAATTAGTGCACATTCAATATAAAAATATATATTTATGATTTGTTTCATCTGCGCATATTCTATACATATCTTTACATACCAGTCAAAATTATACCGTTTTACTTTGCGAGAGAAGAGTTGAATTGAAATCTTTATGTCAAAAACATAGTAAACTTCAATCACCTTGTGTTTCCTTTTTACGTATGCTTGTATAAAGTTATTTGCTCATTATGATAAATTTAAACTTTTATCATAACTTGTACAGCTTTGTTTATAAGAAAGTGTGCCCTACTATGCCTGGAAATGATTTAAATCATGATGGTTTTTGTCCACATTTTAAACAAAAGAGTATTATATTGAAGTGTTCATAAAATAAATGGACAATACGTATTGTGCTACCTGTGCATTAATATTATTACAGGACTTCTGCTTCTTGCAGTTGATGGGTTATGAGTTTTGATTAAGTTGGAATACATATTCAATAGCACAAGAAAATCAAAAATGCACTCACTGTTTATCTCTTATCGAATCTTCAAGTGATAAATTGGTTCAATGTTTGCACACCTGAGGTCTGTCTTATATCTATGTAACTGAACCTTTGGTTACCAATTAAAATGATCATTAATGATTGAACATTAACTAATTCGACTGAACTTGAAGCAGGGGAACAAAGTGCAGTGCTTCAAAGCAATCAATATAATTTTTTATGCCATATGCGGATATTGAAAGCAAGTTCTTAATTTATGTTTTTTACTATAATTTAGTCATGCTAGAATATTGACACATCTTTTGGTATATTTCTAATTTTCTTTCGAATAACTTTTAAGGCACTTTTATGGTGCTTTCAAGCCTTGTCTAGCACAAACTATACGCTTGCCTTGAGGGAATTCTTCATTCAATACATCCTGAAGGACCAAAAGTATGAATGGACAAATCTTTAACTTAAATTTTTGAAACTAGGATCCTCAGAATAAAAAGTTGACAGAATAAAACTTTACCTTCCCTACTGCAACGTTGTAATGATCCATATGTATGCCTACTACTCCTTTTTTTGGGATATATCCTGCATCTGTTCTTTCATTATGTGTATCTAACCTTGTATCCTAAATTTGAACATGATTTTTTTGGGCTTACATGATGAACTAGAGTACTAATATAATTTTGACAACATTTCTGACCCGTTTTATAGTGTCATTACAAAATGATTTTGCAAAGTATCCATGACTAGTATCTTTGATTTTCTCACTTGCCCAAAGCTTAGCACTTAGTGTTTCTCGGCTGCCAGAATATTTGCTGATTTTGCCAACGCTAAACATAGCTTTTTCTTCGTTACGCCTTAGCCAGATTGGTAAGAGAATACGATATACTGTAAAAATGGCTCAGAAGCATTTTTTTGAAAGAATTAAGTAGAGTACCATTACAGTGTTGCTATATCATTAAAAAGTATGTGCACCTTCAGAGTCAAAGATATAATATTAGAGAAAGGCACCGATCCAATACAGTAAACATTTTCACTATCAGCATCAAAAATTCAGGGTTATCGGTTACTTGTGATAGGCTTTGAATCTTTGGTCGGAATATTATTAATCAATCTCATCCCTTACAAAATCAACTACAAATACTCATTTTAGCTGGTTAGAAACCTGTTGACTGATCTTGAGGTAGGGTCAGCAAATTCAGGTATAGTAACTTTGATGCATTGGTTGTTTATCATCAGCGGATTATATTCTACCTCATCAATTACATCTCGAAACAAGGTTGGAACACAGTTTGATGCATTCAAAAAATCTTGGAAATTTCTTTGTTTCTTCAAGCTCAGTGATCTGCATTATCATATGAAAGAAGGTGTAAAAACATTATCATCATATAATTTGAGAATTGAGCTACGATTCATGACTTTGAGATTGAAATAAAAGAGTATCAGAGAGACCAAATGATTCTTACCTTGGTGATAGCTCCTCTAATTGCTTATCAATATTATCCTGAATTACGCAAAATACATTTTTTGTCCATTCTGCATGTCGCTTGAGCTTTTTATTATATGTAGCTTCGTCTACTATAGCCGCTTGTCTATTTCATTGAAGCAAATTTATTTACATCGTGACTCTATCAACTCAAGTTTCATTATTTTTACTATTATGCAATCTACAGATATATACATTTTAAGTCGGCTTTTATCATTTTATTAATAGATCTTTCTAATATATATATGAGGGCCTAAGTATTTAACCGAAACCGCAGCTTTCTGCAGACATAGCTTTATTTTCTCAACACGACATATGCGGCATAAATAAAGGTTTACCTATCGAGCTCTTCGACAAAATCGTGGCCATCAGCTATGCTATTATATAGCTCTTTAAATTTTGCTTCATTTGCTGCAATAGTTGCAGACTTTCGAGACTCCAATGCCCAGATTATTTCTTTCTTTAAAATATATTTTTTTTTGTTGCACGTCAGAAGTTGAAAGAAATCAAATACATATTTACCTGTAACCTGGATTGCGTTTCTAAGTATATTTCACGCTTTCTGTCTTCATCTTGAACACAAATCTGAAAATACGTTCTCAAATTGTGACGCAAATGAAATCATTTTCAACCTAGAAATTTATGATAATTCTTTGGTCGAAATATGATACTTGACATCTCTAGAGTCTATCCTTTAATAAAAAGATTAATTACCATTTCACGAGAGGACGAGTTAAAGAAAGGGCTATAGTTCATTTCCAATAACGAAGCTGAGTTATTCCCGGATGACAGGTTCTGCTCATTTTTAGATTGCTTTTCAATTGAATTTTCTGGGTGTGCGGCCTAACGATGTTTTACAAATATTTGAACGACAACCACATCAAAAACATTATTCTCTTCATGGCACACTTACCAATGAACCATGTAGTTTGAACATTTCAGCAAGCTTTTCATTGTGCACCTACATTGTAGCCATATGATATATGATGACATCGTATTTACAAATATAATTACAGCTAAATACAGCTTGTACTTTCCTGCACCCGACTTGAAGTAGTAGAAGTTTTATGAAGACATTGGGAATTGTTCAATATATCTCGGCAAGCCATTTTTTATGCAGAGAAATGATAGGATGCCAACAATAGAATGGTTGGGAGGAATCAGAAACCGTTACAAAGTAATTCTTCAATCTACAAGTTATCGGAGCCATTGCATAACATTTTATTCGATTTGTACGCTTTCGCGATGAAAATTGTACATGCATCAATGATATTCAACACTAAATACATGAGATTTTACATTTTAATCTCTGGTGTCTTTGCGCTCACAAGTTCATTTTCACTGACCTACGCATTTACTTCTCGTGTGCCTAGGTCAAATATTGGAAATGCAGCAATAGTAAAGGTGGCATAATAACGTGCTATGCCTGACTATATATAAACTTGCTTACTTTATGGTTCAATGTTATAGCGCCCAGATGCGTTTATGTCGTCGTCGCGCCAAAGAGACGATGAAGCCTTAAATGGAATGTGTCTGGATGAATCGACATTGACCACTGCCGAAAAAGAACGCATCATTGGGGTAATAATTAATCATTTTTTCATTGCTAAACATGCAAGTCCAGCATTTTGTGGAATATATGGCTATGTTGAGATTTGGATTGTAGAATTATTCGATTTTTCTGTAAGTTACGCAGCATCCAGTCTAGTCTTGATGAGGTTGAACGCTTCGAAAAACAGCTAATGCAGACAGCGAAAAATCAAAAACTAAAATATGAAGATGATGAAGACGAAGTGGTGATTGAGGTTCGAAATTTTTGCTCATCCTAGGTTCATTTAGAATCTCCATTATCTGTCTTTTTGCATTATTATTTCATAGGTTAGAGATACTTTATGGAGCGGGCAAGCAGGACTTGATAGTACAATTAAATATGATCGAAACTGGTCTGATATAAGTAAGCGGTAAGTTTAATTTTTCGTAACGGATGCCATGAAATCATTCATTTCTTATTTTATATATTCATATCATTTTATTTTGGCCTTAAAATTATTAAAGGAAAGTATTGGCAGTTGGGGACATTTTTGCGCTGACAGTGTTTTGCTACATTGGTCGATCTATGCATGGGAATTCTCATTTCGATTTTGAGGTTATTACTACAGCTCTTCCATTTTACACTGGTACAGTAAGATGTTGTTTGGAAATTATAGTGTTACAGTGATTTTTCATAATGTACCGTGTAATGTGGTTCATCCAACATTTCTTAATATATCAAAATAGTGTCCAAAGATTTATTTGCATTAATTCTCAAAGGTGTTTGACATTATTGTTGTTATAATGCATTATTAGGTTGGCTGTTTATATCTCCTCTTCTCGGGGCTTATTCTAACATAGCTACTGCAACTCAAAAGGAGATGTTACAAACATTAATTCCAGCTTGGGCAGTGTCCATACCAGGTACGTAATTTTTTTTTAAATTTATTGATGTTTGATTGATGTACCTATATATGTATGCATGTTTCTTTTTTAGTTGCCTTAGTCCTTAGGGGAGCCCTGAAGGGGGAAATTCCACCAACACCATTTATCATTACCAGTATGATTGCAACTGGAATCATTTTAACTGGTTGGAGAGCTATCTACACAAGCATAAATCCAACATCTACAGCAGAGAAAAAACGTGGGGGTATATTAGATGGTTTCAAAATGATTCAAACTCTTCTGAGTAGGTGGTGATTTGAGTAGAAAATATAATGCAGTATTATATTTATGCTTGTGATTATGCATTCAGTATATATTGGCTGTCTGAATAAAAGTAGTTGTTTTCTAAAAGTATGGAGAGGGTGTTAGTTTCTTCATTATATAATGTTCCATTCTGCTGTGAAAGAATCCAGCTTTACTCCCAGCATTGATAAATAGAAATTATCTCTATAGTTACCAACATGCTAAAAGTGGTTTGCAATAAATTTAGCTAGGTTTGGCATGTCGATGCAAGTATTTTGACGTCAAAACATATCTAGGCATGATATCTGGACGTGGCTTTCTATGCCTTAGCACAACTAACTCCAAGCTTTGTTGTATATTCTATATTAGCTAAGGATGGACATATTCCGATCTGCATTTGACCCATTAAGCCTTAGAAGTGAACTGGTTAACTACCAATTAACTGGTTATGTTTTACAAAATAGTTAGCTCACAGAAGTTCCGATAGATAGCTTGTAACAAGTTGCAAAAAACTTTACCTCCACATTATTTCGGCCATTAATAAAGATATGTGTGTTGACATGTAAATCACAGAGTATGACAACATCAGGAGCAACGAAAGGAAGCTAACCTGCTCCACCATTGCTCTATCACTTTATTTAGTTCATAAAGTAAGAACACTTTCGATGGAATAGCACGAATTGAAAACTTAAAATCGACAGGAAAAAAGTGATTTTCAATATTGATACAGTGTAAGCTCTAATGATCTTACTTGACAAGTAGGACGAAATTTTAACTGTACATGTAAAAAAAGTAAATAGTTAACCGGTGGCAACAATAAGGTGAACCAGTTTACCATTTATTTGAGTGGTTATGTGCTCACCCCTATGTACAACTGTCCTACTGATGTTATCTTATTTTTGCCACTTGTATTATTGCACTTACTAATATGTTAACCAATTTAATCATGAATAGTTTTTTTTAGGTTTAGACTTGAAACAATGTAAAAGTAGAAAATGGGAGAATTCAACTTCAAAACACAATTTTATAAATAACTGTGCAGCTCTATATCAGGTATTCATACATCCAAATGCTCTTTAACATACTTGCAGAATGTATCCGCATTGTGACAATTCCATGATATTTTTTATAATCTTGAACATGCACGATGTTATGAAGGGCTTTCTTCTCATCTAAACCAGTAACAGCATAAATGAAGCTTTATAAATTAGAAATCTTCCGTGTCAATCATCTTTTAGATATCGTGTATTTTCGGTCCTTAATTATCTTCTCAACCGAATTTGTTATCACTTGATAGTTTTTATTGTAAGGAACTGAACTGCATCCTAGCTATATTATCTTTAATTTCTAGCAATCAACGACTTTATCAAAGACGTGATGACCAAAGCAGTAAAAAAATTAGGCATTTGATATCGACTTCAATGATGTGACATTGACACAGTGAAAGTTCATGTCACAAATGAATCAGCACGACGCATAACGTCAAGTCATGTTAATTTTACGTACCACGTTTTTGTTAGCCTTATGATTTTACTAGCACAAATGCAATTTTAAATTTCGTTTCTTTAATTCAACATGTGCGGGTGTAGTATCTAAGCATAAACTCATTGTGATATGTTTTTGATGCATCTTTCAATGCTTGCATTGAATAAACAATAATGTAAGAACTTTGCATTATCAAATATTAGAGGATATAAATCGATATGCAAGAAAATATTACAGAAAATGTACATTTAGCTATGGATACTATGGAAACGACGATTTCAAGTTGAATCGAGCTTGTGAATTTTCTCAGTTTGTAATAAATCATCACATATATCCCACAAATGCCTTCCTTCCTCCACATGATTAGGTGGCAGCGATGGTATGCCAACATCGGTTCCAGAATATGGACCAAGAATATCAAAGGGATGACTTTGCTTCAATGGGTTCCAGTATGGCTGTAAAATATTATATAAGTGATTATACAGAATTTAACTTCAGTTGGTTGAAAACTCGGATAGTACCTGTAGATATACTGGCAATTCATCAGAATTTATGGAGAGCTTCATTATCTCTTCTTTCGGCAATGTAGCTGCAGTTATTATCGGATGACAACCTTGAAGTGGTGTCAAAAATACTATTTTCATTAAAATTTGGCACGGAAGATGGAGAACTTTTGGGAATATGGGCCACGGATCGCCTTGTACATTACCAATACTGACAGCAAATGCTGTAGCTGATGACCCATCTCTCTCGAATCGGCGACGCAGTTCCTGAGGTTGCACCACCAAAATTGAAGAAATACGTAAAATAAAAATGTACATTTATAAAAATAATACCGTAGTCATCAGCATCATTCCGAGATTAGCATTTGCAAAAGATTGGAATTGAGAACTAAAACTTTTTGTGCTCTCATCAAAACGCATTGCGGCCTCCTCCCAATTGGTGGTACCATAATGATGTACTGGGCTTGACACGTTAATTACTCTAGAATCGAGCGCCTCGCGAAGATTGTCATAAAGCAATGAGGTAAGTTTAAAAGATCCAAGAAACTTTTTAAAAAAGCTTTTCTCTTCGTGTCCCATTGTTTTCTGGAAAAGCCAGTCATCGTAATTGACCAGTATGTGAAGCGGAATATTTTTCGATTTGAAATCAGTAACAAATAATTTCACGCTTTCGATGTCGCAGAGATCCAAGCGCATTATCTATGAAATAAGTTAATATATCCAGTAAAAAAATTAAGGATGAGCGAGAGCATCCTCAAAACTTACTTGTATCGTTGGGTTAACGATATTATGTTTTTTCAATTCTTCCACGAGCTCTTTCATCACCGATTTCCCATGCTCTACATCTTTTACAGTCATAATAACAGATGCTCCCATTTTGGATAAATGAAACGTTACGTATTTCCCCACTATAATTAATTACCAAGAAAGACCTCATGACATCAAAATATCAAATTAACGGAAAATTCATAGTGTATATAAAACCTCCACAATCAGCATCAGTTACAATAGCATATCGCCAACTGAGATCATCGGCTGGAAATGGTTTAGGATGGAAAAGACCCACAGAACGAAGTCCAACTAATAATGGCGTTGTTGTCGAATACCACATGGTCGACAATGCACCATCGACAGCAAAACAATAAGAAGGTGCAGGATGAGAGTGTCTCATTGTGTTGTCGGCAAGTCTGATTTAGAATGGTTTTTCTGTATTAAAATTAATATACGACGTTTTTATGCAAGGACCAGTTTTTAGACCAGCTTAAATTGAAACTAGCATGCTTTTCTAATACAGCATCACAGATGACTGAAGAATGTGACTTTCCAAAAAAAATTTATCCGTTAAAATTACTAATTACAGTTCATTTTACAGTTATTATTCAAATGCAATAATTTTCAGTCAATGGCTTCAATACATTTACATTTCTGTACGTTCTTGCGTCGTAACATTTAGCGCTTAAGACCATGGGTATTGATCTTGTTGCAGGCGGTAGACGCACAGGCCATAGATCTCGGACGGCACCAAAATCTAAAAATGTATATCTACAGCTTATTGTTAAGCTATATCGGTTTCTTGAGAGACGAACTAATAGCAAGTTTCCTGGAGTCGTTCTAAAGCGGCTCCTCATGAGCAAAGTCAATAAACCTCCTATAGGACTTAAAAGGCTCGCTCGTCATGCTAAAGGGAAAGAGGGAAAAACAGTGGTTCTCGTCGGTACTATCACTGATGATGATAGGCTTCTGGACATTCCTAAAATGAAAGGTAAGTAATTCATTCCAGTCAAGCTTTTAAATCATTAACAAATATTGAAATTTTATGAAATATTCTTACGCTCCATGAGTAACTTTGCACCGACGGTAACAGATAGTATTGAATTCATCATTTCATTGAACTACAGTGTGCGCCCTTCGTTTTACTGAACAAGCCCGCAGTCGAATCATTGCCGCAGGAGGTGAATGCCTTACCTTTGAACAGCTTGCGCTTCAGGCGCCTACTGGATCTAATTGTTTGTTGCTCAGAGGTCGGCGAAATGGACGCGAATCTGTGAAGCACTTTGGTCATCGTACTACGTAAGATATATTCGAAAATATGTTCGATAAAGCTTTTTCTGATTTTTTTCTTATAATCTGATAGGGTTACTAATCCCCATACGCACAACGGGGTCAAGCCTTTTGTTCGCAGCAAAGGAAGGAAGTTCGAGAAGGCTCGTGGGCGACGCAAGTCAAATGGATTCAAAGTTTAGATCTTATATTCCTTGTTCTATATTGACATGGATCTCAGTATCAGCTATCTCCAGGTTAATGTTTCTATGTTTGAGCACAAATGAATCTATACCTACAGTTCTGAAATGGTTGTTTCTTAGTTTTTAAATTAGATGAGTTTGATATTTTATTTTTACAAACTATATCCTTTATTTTTTGTCATGTTTCTTACTCCAACATTAAATATCAAAGCCAGTTAGTGTAACTAAAATCGTAGAAAAATCTTAGAAATTTGTGGATGGCAGTAATGACATTGCTGCTCATAATTGTCAATGTTGATATGTTTAATCGAACTGAATTACTTCTATTCATATTAAATTCATTTTTCAAACTCGTTCATCAGAAATGTCCTCTATTCATGTACAGTCCAAACAGTGAATCATCACATCAGAAATTTTACGTGTCACCAGCTAAATCTTAATTTAGCTCAGGTATCATACCCTCTATATTCTCTTCAGTCAACATTGTCTATCAATGTTGCAGTCTTCAGAAATTGCTGCTGCATGATCAAAATGTGTCCTTGATAAGCTAACATCTGTGACGTTATACTATTTATATCATTCGACAAATCGAATCAGTTTTTCTCAGTTACAAACGAATGTTTCATTTAAAATTAATTAAATATCTGTCAATTTTTGAATCTTTTCGATGTATTAATTTGAGTTTGAAGAAATTTAGCTATCCATATGATCTCTATTACTTTTACGTACTCATTTCTAAATTTAAATTTCTTTGGTGATTATATTTAATATTTCCAGCTTAAGCAAAAATCGAAATAATTGTCTTATTTAACAATTATGCCTGCACATCGCATGGACTATCTTTGAATTCAAATACAGTGGATGACTAATAAATGCACTAGACTTATCTCTGTACATTTAATATTTGGCACAGTACTACCAGAAGATATTTTAGTACCATCATTTCCTATTATCCCTAGTGCTGCTCACAGTAACCCATTTTGAAAATGGACAACAATTCCGAACCAACCAAGAGGAATAAACTTAAAAGCTTCCATAATTTGAAGCTAATAACTGATTGGGGATAAATAATTTGGATATATTCAATGGGGGTAATCTCAATTGAGACATTAAATTTTAATTATCTTTTTTGAACAAATTTGGAATTTTTCATGGTATTTTCTAACTCTCCGACTGCTGTACCAAGTGTAACGTACTTTTCCACTTTTAATTCTAATCGTAAATTCTTTTCCTTTTGTGAATGGACCTGACCAAAAATGTATACGAAAAAGATATTATATAGTATGGATGCCTTCATTTTTTTGATAATTTTGTTTTTATCCTTTGGACAACCTGCCTTCTACCCCTCATTTTCAGTAACCTTAAAAACTGACAATTTATTTTGCCTTGTTCAAAGTAAAAACATTCAATTGGATTGACCAGTACAAGTTCATGAGTATGTAATTGCTGATGAAATGATTTCATTCGGAATAATGCCAAGATTTGATCTCAATTTATGAAGTAATATTAAATAGAAACTGCAAAGAAAGAATTTTTGTGATGAGCACAAACCCAGTGAAATTTTTTCTGGGTAGTCTAGTATCTGGTAATCCCATATTCTTTTAGACTAACATGTCGCTGAGATCTCGATGCGTCATGTGAGAGCTTCCAGTAAAGTTGAGTTCTCCCAACACCGTTTTTCATGCATATTTTTTATATTGCTCCTAAATTCTTGTGAAACAAATAAACAGTAAGGAACGTTTTACTCCTTTCAGATTGATTGATACACAATAATGGCTAACAATGTTGATACGTTGGCAATAATAAAGTATATTGATTGAAATTTATGCAAAGGAAAAGGCAAAAAAATCAATTTTAAGATGTGAGAAAAGGTTGCATTAATCAATACTTTATAGAGGTGACAAATGTGTTAGGATATTTACTGCTCTAGTACCCGGATTTTACCCAATTTATATGTTACCCCGATTTGTACATCTTTTCATG